>PYHW01009260.1:843037-875479 GCA_013186435.1 Turdus rufiventris | reverse complement strand
AAAAAAAAAAAAAACCAAAAAACAAAACCAAAACCCCTAATAAATACTAATTTCTAGATTCTTTGTGTCATCATTGCATCACAGAAGGGATCTGTCACTTATGAAATGGAGAGACTTCAGTTATTTGGGGACTTTCTTTTTAGGTATAGATGGACCAGTTTATGACAATTCAGGATTGGGCTCTTGGTTGCAACTTAGATGAGGCTCTGATGTAGTGATGTAGACAGAGAAGTCTGCTGAGCTCTCTGCCTGTTTTGACATAACCCATGGGGCAGGCACAAGTTGATGACTGGACTTGCCAAAGTGAGGAGAAGGTCTGATGCTGGCACCTGGGAGGGCAGTGATGTGAGCACAGAAAAGCTGTGGTTTTAACTCTTCTCACTGCAATGTGCCAGAATTCTTGGCTAGTGGGATACAAGAAAAGTATTTACTTGGTTATGGTCAGGGTGAGATATATTTCCTGCATTGATAATTAGTGTAGATAAAAGTTTCCTTTTGAGGCTAACCAAAAGCATAATTCATCCCTGAGCTGGGGAGGAGAAATATACTGAACAAGAATAAACTTCATCTCTGAGATCTGAAAGTAGAGTCTGCTGCATACCTTCTTGTTTTAATTGTTTCCTGCACATAAAGTTCCCTAAAACTGAGAAACAAGATTCTTAAATGTCATTTCACTCTTTTCCATTTCCTAATTTTCCTTAATATTTTCTATTTTGTCACATGAATACTGTCTGATCCATCTTCTCTTACAATTTGCAAGTTATGGCTGTATCCAACTTTATGGAACACTTCATCTGTGCAGCTTTGTTGTATTGTGAAGAGCTTATGCTCCTGATTTGAATACAGAATACAGCACTAACAATAAAATCTCTCTGAGCAACTTAAAAAAGAAAATAAACAAGGAGTGAAAGAACCAAATTTCAAAATCGAAGTTATATTAGTTTGATAACATGCTATAAATAAGGTGGTTGTTTACTAGGACCCTCAGGAAGGAAAGAATTGCTTTTTACTCTGAGAGATTTTACCCTGAGAATTTTTTATCACCTTAAAGTGTCTGTGTAAAAAGTAATATAAAACTAAAAAGCAGTCTGAAAATATCACAGGTCATAATGAAAGACTCACAAAAATCTGTTGGCATGAAAGTTTCTTGCAAAACTTTGGAAGGCTATTTTCTTTTAAATATATATATTGTATATAATGTGTATATCAATTGAGTTAAAAACAATTAAAAAGTTGTTATATGTTTCATTATTTTCTGTTGCAGTCTGGGTCCCTGAAACCTGGACCACAGTGTGACCTCCTAGTGAGAGAGAGGTATCAAACAGCAGAATGGATCTTTATACTTGATGTGAGAAGGGGAAACAGAAATGCAGGTAAAGTCCCTGCATGTGTTAAGTTAGCTCATATTCACTTTACCACAACCTCTTTTAATGAGTGCATCTTCCTTAAATATATTAATGATATTTAATCTGTGATATCACTCAAGAATGAAGGATTTAATTTCTTTCTCAACATTTCTTAGTTCAGTTGGCTTCTCAGATGAATAGTAGGCAGCTACTAAATGACCATTTAGGACTGTGTCTAAAGATGTCTGTTGCATACTTTTGTTTTGTGGAAATTGCATTCCCATTACATTTTTGTGTTTCTTCCTTTGCTGTCTTGACCATGGAATCTGACAGCAGAAATTATGTTTCCTTCAGTAATAGTAATCTGCATTCAACTGGAAGTACCAAAACTCCCCAAAAATGTGCTTGTTTATTTTTTGAAATCTTGGACTGTTTCTTCCTGAAGCATCCAAACCATTAGATTTTAGTTTACTGCAACTCTGTTAAAATATTTAGATCAGTTAAATTACTAATTTTCGTTTTCCTTTGCTGCCTGCATGTGTTTCTTCTTTGTAAAATGAATTTGAAGTTGCCAGCAACTTCACTATCTTCACCATGTGGTTTGGCACCTAGATACTGACAATAAGATTAACTTCTGTGTATCTCTGCTTGCTAAGGAGGTCTGTTCTGTGCAGTGGTAGTATTCTGAGAAAATATGATCATATAGCTTTCATTTGCATAGCAACCATTGCTTCACAAACCCTTCTGAAATCTTTTGCTAAACCTTTGCACTATGAAAGAAGCACTGTGGATTTGTGTGTCCTATGGACATCATCATATTGGTACAATGAAAAACAAAGGAGAAAGAGCTGTATCTTACTTAGAGTTTGTGCAACTTGCTAGATTTAGGGTAGAGAGTGAGGGATCATTTTATATGCAGAGAACAAGCCACTGCTGCAGAAAGTATGTTCTTTGAACTTTCCATTCTACTTTGTCAATTTCAGCACAGCTTTTGCTCTACAACTGGCATTTATTGAATAGAAGTATAAATAAAAAAATCCATATGTTCTTCTGCTTTTAAATCAGAAAACTACCCGTGTTAAGTACAAAACCAGTGCAACATAATTTAGAAATATTAATTTCATAGAGGAATTTTGTATGGAGTAAACTAGTGGTAACTTCTTAAATATCAATTCATAGAAATCTTAGCAGAGAAACTGCTCACATACTATTAGGAAAAAAGAGAGAAGAAATGAGAAAATTAAAAAAAAAAAGATGGGAGGTGGAAGTGAGACAATGGATAAATTGAGCAAATTCACTTTTTTCTTATGTGTCTGCATCTTGAAGCAACTATATTGGAGAGTGCTCTGTTGATGAACCAAGCTCCCATTATTCTTGAGCACATGCACAGCAGAACTAAATGCTTGTGAGAGTAGTTTCTCTGCCTTGGAAATCCTTCTGTATCTTGTCTTGCCATAGCAGGTCTATGGTTTTCCTCCAAGACCTGCAAAATACATAGTCCTAGAACCATGTTTACATAGAATAAAATGTTTGTATTTTAAAAATTGCAAAACAGAAAAAAAAATTGTATAAAAATGTGCAACAGTCATCGTTTCTTCCACAGGATCTATTAACTAAAATCCAATTATAAGAATTTAGTTTTATATTTAAGCAATTAATTATTTTTCCTTTCATTCACTCATAGCATTAAACCAGCATATCAATTTGTTTATCTCCACCATTTTTCTTTGCACTTTTCTCCTCCTAACCTTCACAAATAAGCATCATTGGGTGGGGGAAAAAGACTGAGAGGAAAATTAAAGGAAAATCGAACATTGCATTTTAACAGAAAAAAATTGTGGTCAGCATGCCCCCACAGAATGAATGCTAGGGGGGAATGAAACAGAGTGGAAATTTATGGACACAATATGAAGATTTATAATTATAACATTATGGAAATTAGGGAGAAATGTGATTGCTACTCCTGGGATGAAATCCAGCCAGCATACCCAGCTGGTAAGGTGGGATGGAAACAAACTGGATGGGAGGCTCTGTGTCCAGGCTCTCTTCAAATCCTTGCAGAGGAGGGAGTTTTTTGGTACCTTGTAGCTGATTAGCTTCATAGCAGCTGTCAAACAAGGGATGTAGAAGATGTCTTCATGTTGAACCAGCAACTGTGGTAAAATCACACTCCTCAGAGGAAATTCTGATACACATCCATCCCAAATCTGCCTGCCCCAAGGTACAGTCAGCTCTCATGGAATAACCTTAATTGTATGTCTAAGTAAGAAGTTCATTACAGCACTTAAACACATTAGTAAAAAATTACTCTGAATAAAATGTTCCTATATTTTTCAATAACAATTTGAAACTAATTTTATAACTTTTTTTGAAATTAATTTTATAAATAACTTTTAGAAAAGTAGGAATTGCCAAACTAAATTTTAAGCCACTGTTATGGTTTAATATTAACACTGTAAACAAATGCCTGTTGACAAGACAAGGAAGAGTATACTTTTTTTGTAATTCTATTAGAAATTTAACATTATATCTGAGATATTCTTCATAATGTAATGTCTGTTGATGTTAAAAGAAGATGATTTGCTTGTATCATGTACCACTGAGCAAAATGTAAGCACAATGGCAGATTGTTTATTTGCAAAACTCTCTTCCAGAAAAAAAAAAAAGTTTGAAAAATTATATAACATTTTAATGACTACCCCGATCAGTATTCAATTTGTTAACAGTGAAAAAGTATTGAAAATTATGTCAGTTCTCTTGCACCTGCTACTATATGTAACACATATACATTTTTTACTTTCACTTACAATGTATTAGGCAAAAATGCATTCAGTAAAGAATGTATTTTCCTAAAGACAATATGAATTCATATGAAAATTTATCTTACAAGAATAAGTTCTGCTTTGGTTCACAGATCGAGACATAACTCTGAGGATGGCATTGCCATTTTAAAGCATTTTGGAAGGACATACATGCATCTTTTTTTTCAGTGATATGTTTAGTATATTAGTTTAGATGATCATAGTTTCACACTAAATTTCTTCATTTTTCATTGGTTTTGCCTCGACTGTTGGAAGTCTTTGTGACCTGACTCACTGTATGCTTCTACAAAACTGAAATTCCCATATTAAATGTTTTTATTATTTTGTTTATGATATGTAAATATCTCTGATGCTTGAAAATTTTACTGTTTCTTCTGGACGCAATTTCTTAATGATGTCAGTTATTATCTTTTACAACTTGGCAAACTGAAACAGAAAGAAGGGGAGTGGTTCATGAAAGTGTATTTTTGAAATATTTGCAAAAATGGTTATTCAAGAAAAAGCAAGCTAAAGAGAGCAGAATATAGCTCTTCACAGTAGTGACTTCAGCCAAAAAACTAAAATATTTGTCTTCAGGCAATTTAATCTTGTATTTATTTATTTTTCTGGATTTAACTTGGTTTACAGCTTTGAAAAGCACATTATTACCCATTTAATTTTAATACAAAATATTTCACTACACAACTTAATGGAACAAAAAAAACTTCAAAAAACCTGAAAATTTATTATGCATGGTTTTAAAATTTAGTCTCCTCTTGACTGGTGTTGATTTCAGTATACAAAAGATCTAAGTAAATATGTACAGATACTTGCAGTTAGAAAACTAACATCAGTTTTTAATGCAGAGTAATGTAATGAAATTACAGTAATTCAAGCTATTTGACCTGTTATTGCATTTTTACAGAGGACAGTGTCCTGTCACAATATACCCAGCCAAGGTACCTGGTATGTTAATTTCCTTAAAAAAAACCCCCATGAACCATTGAGGAAGCAGTATAAATTGAACCATTATTACACCATAGGTCTTCTGCATCCCAGTGAAATGCCTCATTTCATCAGCCACACAAAGCTGTGACTTCCACACTAACCAATAGCAATCATACCTGGAAATAAACCAAGTGAAGACAATGTGAAATTTAGTCTAGATAAAGGTACACAGGAAACCAAAACTTGGGTTTTGACTTGTGATGAAGCTTGTCATAATGATTAACACAGAAAACATTACAAAGCTGTTTCTAGATTAAAAGTGTATTTAGCATCCCCATCGTTAATAAAGATTGCATAAGTGTCAAATACACCATCACAAAGAAACAAACAAGAAAATATCCCCAAGCTCCAAACCTATCTCACCTTTCAAGGTCTTTCCACAGGTTTTATAACAAATGACAAAGGAGATAGAATCAGACAACTGCTGCAACAGATAGGAAACTCACAAATGTTCCCATCATTTTTAAAATTCATTTTAAACCATGAGCTGCATGATCTATTTCCGAGAAACAAAATAGTAAATATCTTTTGTTTGGCAAATATTAAAAAAAACCCCAAACCCTCCATAAACCCATTTGTAACTCCTATGTGGCAACAATAAAATTATCTGTAGAAGGAAAAGAGACTATGAAGTAATGAATGAACATGATACAGGAATATGTTTGGTTAAGTATTATATCTGCATCAATGCTCTTCTGACAATGACAACACTGAACACAGAGAATTTGGTCTTAGATCAGTTTAGACACCTGACCTGTAATTTCTGTGGCATATGACTCAGTATGTTTGACTCTCTGATATCGTTCCACTGCAGAAATCTGTTAAACAAAGGCAGTTCAAGGCAAACCTCTAATGGAAAAGCCTAGTTTCTTCATCATGTTTACTTGTTTACTTACCTCTGGTGAAGCATAGAAATATCCAGGCAAACTATATAAAGGGTAGCTCAAACTGCCTAGCTAAAACAGCATTGTCTTCCAGAGGAAGCATGGGTCCCATGCTAGCTGGATTTCCCCTAAGCCTTCGGCAACCACAAAATAAACCCAGCCCAAACATTTCTACTTGAGCATTGACAGGTACAAATGGGAGAACAGAATATGCAGGAATGCACTGTGTTCTCCTCCATAGTGTCTTTGACAGCAGCAGTGGCAGCAAGGGGTGGCAGGAATGTGTGGCTGCACCACGGTCAGCAAGGCAGTTCCACCTCAACACCAAAAATGAGGAAGCTCTGCAGCCTCTGGATACAATGCAGTGGTACATACAGGGAATAGCCATGCTTTACAGCCAACAGTAATGAAATAATACTTAAAAAGATGGAAAAATATTTAGTTACTTAACATCTGAGCAACTTACTTTATTGAATTTGAGTATGTTTCCACATGTAAAACTAGATGATAATAAAACCTGTTAAAAAAAATAAAATTTGCTATTGAAATAATAATTTTTCTAAAAACCGTTAACGTTAACTTCTACTGTATTACTGTGTAATGTTTCCCTTGTCAATCTTTCTGTAAGGAGGGGACCTTTTTCTCAGAAAGTCATGCTTTAATGTACCCTAACTATAAGAGCAGGCATAAATATCTCAAACTTCTTTGCACTTCAGAGAAAAGACTCCTCCTCCTCCTCCATCAGACTAACCCTAATGAGAAATATTTTAGGATCTAGTAAACCATTGAAGAAGATATGACTTCTTTTCTCTGCAACTTCTTTACACATATAAAAGCTTTGCTTTTGAACTGGATTTCTAGAGAAGAATTTACATTTTTAATTTTATAATTATAATTTATAATTACTTTAATACCGTTTATTACCAACACTAACAACAAAAACATTAAAAATGTATTGAATTTTCCAAGTTCTTTGTTATATTTAAATAGACATTCAAGTGTGGTTATATCTGTAAAAATTTTCAGTTGGATTTCTGTCTGTGATACCTTGGCCTGATTTTCCTCTCTAGAACTGTTAATATCAAAAGATTTTACTGTTAAATTTGTAAATGAAAAAATCCAACTAAGCAACGTTTTATTCAAATACATAATGCAAATACTAGCATGTATACTTTTATACCTTCAGAACTTTCCCTCCAAAAAAGTAAGCTAAAAATTTGGTGTGAATATGCTTTATATAGTACCTTAGCTTAGTTGTATTTACACAAATAATTATTATAAATTTATGTAAATGCAGTAACCCTTCCCTGTATCCTTTAATTTACAAAAACACATCAGAAACTTTATTTGTAACCATATTTTAAAATAAAAAGCATTTTTAGAGCCATTTTCTGTGAATGTTATTAAGTAGAAAACGAAGACAGAATTTCATATACGGATGCATTATATTATAGATACTTAGAAAAAATATTGGAAATTATGAGAGAAGAAGGAGAAGTGATGATTTTATTTTGTGAAACAACTTTTGTGCAACTTGTAAACAGTATAATCTTTCAGAATTCATGTCTAACCATATTTATGGATTGTAGTATCAGATTTAGATTTTAAAATTTTTGCTTATTACTAAACAATACTGTAAGTTATTTGTTCTTATTCCCTGACAAATAATGAGAGTGGTTTTTCATGTGGCATCAGCTACTTCATAACTTCTAAGATATGAAGTATTTTTAATTTTCAACCAGTCACAATGAGACCCTTTCAGTCACAATATGACATCATTTTGTTATGTAGTGAAAATATTTTATTATTATGTTCTTCCATGTTCACCACATTGTAAGAACGGGGAGTTTGACCCTGTTTTCCCATTGTATGTTTCTCATTTTGTCTCTTTCTTAGTCAATGCATAAGGGAGAATTGTAAGTGATCACACACTTAATATTTAACTAGTTGGATCATTCACTGCAAAATTTCCATAAAAATGAGTCCTTTGTTACATAAAAAAATAATTTCTCTTTCTGTGTTAGGCCACATATACTAAATTTTCCTTGTGTCTGTTTCAGCATTAAAAGAGGAACAAAATTGCATGAGAGAGATTCTTCACTAAGAAGATGATCCGAGAAGTTGAGGGGCAAGTTCTTGATCATTACATACAGAAGAAAGAGTGAATTAAAATGCCATTCTGTGATGCTGCCTCTTCTCTTGCAATGAAAGTGAGGTGCTTTCCTCTGTGACTAAAGTGGCACTGGGGACAAAAAACTTTCACCTAAATGCACTGAAATCAAGGGTCTTTAATTTAGTTTTGGTACTGTTGAGATATAAATTTTCTCATCAAGTTGAAAAATCCAGAGAAAAATATTCTGCAGAAGCTAAAAGGTCAATGCAAGAGACCAGGACTTGAAAAAGGAAAAAGAAAAAAAACAACCAACCAACAAACAAACACAACAAAAATAACCCAAAAAAACAAAAAACAAGCTCTCCTTATATATATATCATAATTTATTTGGCATACAACTACTACAACTGTGTTACAGTGTATAAAAATAGAGATGAGGAGAGAGTTTTGCCAAAACAGAGGTCACAGACGCTTGATTGGAGACATTGGCTTGGTTTTAAATTCTAATATCATTTAACTTGTAAAAGTCAGTAGTTTCTATCTTAGAAATCACTCCCTGTTATTCCTGAAAGTGGACAATCTAATCTTCTCATTCAGAATAAGATATCAATAATTTTAGGGTTTTTTTGGTTTTGTTTCTTAAACAATAATGTTATAGGTAAAACAAATACCTTTACACACTGCTCCTAATTCAGTAGCTTCTGTTGATCAGTAGCTTACTGCAGAGTGGAGTAAAGTAGAAGTCAGAGCAAAAGAGTATGAAATCACTGCTATCACTTACGTCTGATTTGCCTCAGTGGAAAGAACATGATATGTGAACTAACTCTTGGGAAATAACAGTAGTTCATGATAATGCCAAGATGTGGGTTGTTTTGAAAGAATGCTGAAAGTTTTTTAAAGCACTAGAACAGTTACACTGGTTAGGCTCTTGGTTCACAGCTCAGGATATTTGTCTATAACAAGATCAAGTGCCTACAGAGGGTAGCAAGAAGAAAGCCAGCGCTGTATCAAATTTCTCTTGAACTCTCTCCTGACAATTGTGTGATGGGTACTATCTGGTTCTGAGGTGATTTCCATCGGATCCGTTCTTACATGCAAGCTTTTTCTTCTGTAATAAATTTTCTAGTATTTTATTATGAATACCAGAATTTGTCAAAACTCAAGATTAATCTTCCATGTCAAAGTCTGTTCTAGTTTTAAGACATTTTTGTTAAATCAGAGTGGAAGGGGTATGTTCCCTGATGCTGACGTCAAAGATTAAAATGATTGTTAAAATGTAATAATCATTATACAGAAAATGAAGATTATATGAGTTTAGAACATCTGAAAAACACAATTAGTTTTGAGGTGGTATAATTATTACTACTGCTAATAATAAAATTCTTCATCGTCATTATTATTATTGATTGTAGCAGTAGTAGCAGCAGCACTTTTAATCATCTCCAGCTTCTCCAATTTTGCTCTCCCAGAACATTTGATTTGGAAATTTCAATAATTTCCAGTAGAAAAATTGCAAAAATGACATTTTTTTCTTTCCTGTGCCATAGTACATTGCCTCAGCTTTAAGAACATGAATGTTCTTGTACACATTTATTCTGCCTTTGGGCAAGCACTGTTTCAAATGAGTGTAATTTAGTCTCAGTTTGAATGAGGGCTAGAGATCTCAAAGGTAGTGCCATTTCAATGAGTCATTTAGAGAGGAGAGGGGAAGCAACACATTGTCCAGTGAAGAAGAGAGTGACACATCATGTCAATCATGCTATGGGGCAGCAGAGACTCCTCCTGAGGAAGAAAGAAAGAGAATCCAAGTCTTTACCTGCCAATAACAGCAAAAGACTCTATTCTGTTCCCGTTGAAATTTCAACACTCTATCTTCATTTTCTAGTTAAGGTGACTGGCACTTTATGCCTCAGCAATACTTATTTAAATCAGATTTCCTCTATTAAAAGTAAATCAAATACTCTTGTGTTTTGCAGTTCTAGTGAGCCTTTCATCAGTTTAAGTCAACAACAAGAAAAATATTTTAATTTATTGTGCTCTCATTTTAGATATTTATTAATAATTTTCAGGGCATCACCACTGTTAAATATTATTTCTTTTTAAATCCAGCTTATGAAATAAACAAGGCCACTATGCAAAAGCTGTATAACTCAAATATTATTTTATATGCAGATAAATTTATTTGCTATTCTTGATTTTCATTTTTTTTCCCTATAGTGCTTACACTAACAGTACAACTACTAGTACTGTAAATTCTTGATAAAACAGTGGTAAAATAAAATTTCAAACACAAAAGCAGGAATGTAAGAAAAAAATTACCAGCACTTAATAACTAGAGAAAACCCCACCATCAGAAAACTTATTTGCAGTTCAAATTTGTGCAGCTTTATTTTAAACAAATATTTTTGGACAGTATCTAAGCAAAGGTTTAAAGGGCCATGATAAAAGTAGCATTTTGTCTAATCATTCAACATCTTGGATTATTAGATTATGAAAAACATAAATCAACTTGTGGTCTCATAATTAGATGCAAAATAAAATAAGCAAAAAACATACTCCTTATTCTCAGGAAAAAAAAATTACAAACCTCACCAAAACATTCCTAGAGATGAATCATTCCTTAGATTACTTAACTCGTTTATAATACGTAGTAATATATTCCTAGTACAATGCCTTGAGGGCAAACTCAGGGACAACTGGAGGAGTATAATGTGCAAGAACTGAGGTTCAGACCACACAGCCATGAGGTGAAACTGATCACCTACTCCTGGCATTTCTATACTGAAGACTTCTTTGGTGCTGCAGACCCAAACTTGCAAATTTAGTAAAATTTAGCAACTTCCCAAAATGTCCACTTCAAAATGTATGTAGACTAAAAGTATTAGCAGTGTCCAGCCAAAATTGTTTTCTGCTTAAGGAGAAAGTGCAATAATGAAAAAGTCATTTTTTGAGGCTTGTATCTGCTGAAACTGCATAATCTGCAGTTATTCAATCTGCAAAAAATCTGTAGCACCAAGTCTACCTTGAGTGATTTTAAAATTTCATGTTTGTGCTGTCACATTTGTCTTGTCATGGTATGTAGGACCTAAGTCAATTTTAAGGTCTTCAGCTAGATAATGTGTCTAGCTTAAGTAGGCATATTCTGTAAAGCAATTTTTAACCACAGCAGTGTCAGCTGAGGTTCCCTACACTACAGTTAGGAAAAGAACGCCCTCCCAGCTTCAGTTTCAGTTAACCAGATGCCTCTATAAAGAAGTGTAAGAGTCTTCTGTGTACATGTGAAATTTCTTAGGCTTGCTTTTGACAAACCAGTAGCTTTTTACAGTACTCAGTGATTAGTTTAGGAAAGTTTTAGGACAGTGTCTGTCACTGCTCACAAGCAGTGTTAAGGAGGTAATATTTGCAAGTGTCATGAGACACAGCTTTCAAAAATTTATGATCCTCTACAGCATGACAGTGATGACATATCTCAAATATCTAAAAAAAAATCATGTTAGGAACAGCATTTTATATTTTTGTAGCTCAAATACAGTAATTTCACGATTATAAGCCGCACCATTTTGACTAAAGTTTTGCTTCGTACCCGGAAGTGTGGCTTGTATTTGGGAGCAGCCAATATGTAAAAGAAAAATTCAGAAATTTGCCAGTTGGAAATGCTAGCACGCAGAGGCCCCGAGCAGGGCCAGGGCCACCCCCGTCAGCCGCGGGGGAGTGGGGCCGGGGCCAGCAGGGGAGGGGGAGCCATGCTGGGCCAGGACAGCTCTGCAGTGGGGGAGTGGGAGCTGTGCCAGGCCAGGGCTGTTCCCTGGTGGGGGAGTGGGAGCCGAGCCCAGCCGGGCCCGGGCAGCTCTGTGGCGACAGCAGTGGGGCCGTGCTGAGCCCACACGGTCCCGAGCCAGCAAACCCCGCGTTCCCGTGATTCTGTTACTAATTGGCCACTTTGTGAAAGTTGCACGGGGATCCTTGCTGCGAACGAATGTGCGGCTTACAATCCTGTGTGGCTTGTATATGGAGGAAAATGAAACATTGCCAACACCCCGGAAGTGTGGCTTATAATCGGTGCGGCTTGTAATCATGGAATTACTGTAAATACTGTTGGTCGAAAGAGAGGTTTGTGTCATTTTGTTTTTTTATGAAAATCTTCATGCATTTCATAAGCAACATGACTCAAATATATGTCTTACTCTACCCATTACTTTAAGGGAAAAGGGGATAATTTTCGGATGAAAAACTTTCCATGTTTTAAAGCTGCTGTTGAATGATATTCAAACCTTACCCACTGTACACCCTGGAGGTACAATAAAATTTGTCATTCTTCTTACAGTCAAGGAAAAGCAACAAGGTAACTGACTGTCTGTTACAGATTTCAGATGTTATCCAGTCATTAAGGTTAGCCTCATAATGCAATTGCACTACATTTAAAGCCAAATTAAAATAACACACCATAAACAGGGCTGGATGGAATCTGATGGAACAAATAATTTCCTAAATAAGAGAGAACCAAAAACAGTGCTTTGGTTTTAACCTTTCTCACATCATAAAGAAACAAAATAAACCACTCAGTCAAAACTGTCATTTAGAGTTTGAAAGTTCATTTGCTCTAGACCCCGTCCAATGCAGAAATACTTGCAACAGTAAGAATGCCACTGGATGTGATAAATAATTAAATTCTTAAATTGCAGATATGAGCATGATAGCCCCCAGCAGTAACTTTGTCACGTGTGTGTGAGTTTATCGCATTGTTATTACCCCTTGTTTGAAGGATTACATCTGTGAGAGGTTAAAGCCTGCATTGCCCTCCGAAGTCAATGTGCTCACCCCAGTGTAAAGTTATTTCTCTCAAAAGCAAACAGATGATCTTTGGAAGCTTCGAATATGCACTAAACAGTGCTCTGCAGCAAGAGAATGCTTGATTTTTTTTTTCCCCTGCAGGTGGGAGAATGAGTTTACACATAGATCATCTTTCTCTCATTCACATGTGAGTGATGGTTTCACAAATCAGATTTAAGATTCCCCAGTCGCAGTGAAGCCTGGGGTGCAGACACCATCTCAGTTGCAATGGTCTAACAGGCTAACATGTTTGAATGCAAAGAACAGAGTCAGATCAGCCAGCCTGGATTCCCAGAAACTTCTTTATTTCAGCAAATTGGTGTAGAAATTAATGTTAAACTGGGCAGATTATTTGAAGATCTTAATCTGGGTCTGTTGTCCAGTCTGACTCTCCTTAAAAAATTCAAGTCATTTGGAAATGAATCTCAGACTCCAGCAGGAAGGTGAGAAAAAAATGTAATTTTATCTCTTCCTTTCTGAGATGTAACAAATCACAAGCTTGATTACCAAGAAAGACATGATGATTTTGAAACTTCCTGCATTAACATTATTTAAAATTGTCACCCATTGCCACCACGTCTGAATTTTCGACCAAAAGTTGGTACAGAGCAGAAGCTCTTTCTATACTGATTTAGACATTTAATATTTCACTGCTACTGAGTCTTAGACCTGCATATTCCACAATTCAGTGGGAAAAAAACCCAGTGTAAATGTTCAGAAAAAGGTATAAATGAAACTGCTTTATTACAAAATGCTAATAAACAATGGTCTAAAATAAGATATTTGATCACAGACATTGTAAGAAACATTATAAATAAACCATGAAGAGTGGAAACAGCAGGTAGAAATTAAGTGAGTTATTAGTCACTGAAGGGGAGAAAGGAAGGTGGGTAGAATTAGTGAAGAAGGGACAATGAGTACGGTGAAAGTGTGTCTCACCTGAAAGATGCCACACTTAGTGACTGAACACAGGCAGTAATAGAACAGAAATAAAAAAATACAGAATGCTAAAGTAGCAGAGTGAGAAATGGGAGCACAGACACAATTTTCATCACGGTTCAGAAAACATCACTCAGAGCAGTTGTTCCCTACCACAATGTCAGGAAGGTGGCAGATGGCAAAGCTCTAACTGTAGCAGAAGGCTTTAAGAAACACTGGGGAGAAAGGAAAATAAGTTATAAACATTTGGTGATAATCCAAGATTGCGGCTAATGTGTTAATGCTGGGAGAAGAGAGGCCTTCAACTCTTGTGGTGAGGAAATTAGAAATACAATAGGGAGGGGGAAAATTTTAAGTTACAAGATGCTCTTGATGGAAGGTAGTATTGTGGCTGTGTTCATAAAGCAGACTGACATCTGTGCAGTTAGCATGTTTTCAAAAAAATTATCCATGCAAAAGAAAAGGTGTGTTGGCCTCTGAAGACTAACAAATCAATCCAAACTGAAGGAAACCTCAGATCAGAGTGTGAGACCTGAAATGCAGACCCAATTTCTTCATCATATCTTTTGCTTCTGCAATTAGTGTATGTCACCTTAAACTACACTTTATTCTAGATGAAGTTCTATACAGGTTATTTGTGGCAACATTGTAAGAGCAATAGATGAAATTAGGATTGGGGAACACCACTTGACGCTATACCTTCCTGGAGAATATTTCTAAATAGAAGGCCAAAAAATTATTCAGCCATGCTCCCGGTGCATCACTGATTTTCAGATGCATTTCATATTTCCTTAGGTAAAGTTTGCAAGTGGTGAAGTGACTGATGATACTTTCTGAGGTGTTTCCTTATCCCCTTTGTCTCTCTGGTTTTAACGAATCACAATCATCTAAATTTTCAGCCTGAATTCCCTCCTCATGTATTTTAACTACTTGGGACTGCAGCCCCAAGCTAGCAGGGGAGCAACAAGCAGATACTCAGATCAGAAAGCTGAATCCCCTGACCGCTCAGCATTGTATCTCAGCCTGTGAAATTTCCTTTCACTACTCCTTCACATGTTTGTTGCAACTTATGTCAATATGTCCACTCATATCTACTATTAGCTTAACAAAAACCAGTTTAGTTACGAAAGCGTGTGTTGTTACACAAAGGATGAGCACAGATTATCAGTGAAGTTCTAGCTAACTTCAACCTTGTAATGGCACAACATTTAATGAAAGTAGTGTGAAGAAAATTAGCTGAAAACACTAGGAGTTGGGGGTCAGCTTTATGGATGTTTTTCCTGAGCAATTCTGCCCATCTGGCAGCATGCTATCTGCAGAAATACTGATGGAGGGTTCATCTTTTCAGTAACATAAAGAAAGACCCGCAATTCTGGCAGATGCACTCAGTAATATACAGAAGCTAGCTATGGTCATGATAGCAGCAGAGACACCATAGAATGGACCTTACGACAGACCACACAGCCACATAATCTCAGATTTATTTTGCAAATTATTTCATCACGACTGCAGGGCTATTATCAGAGGCATAACAGGTTAATATGAAAAATGATATAGGTCTCCACAAGACAGAGATTCTTCTAAATTGTAGGAAAAGAAATATTTTGGATGGGTACCAAAATTTACTTGCAATAGCTTTTGATATTTTTTTCAATTTTTAGCAGAACATTTAGAGACACATCATTATTGTCACAAGGGAAAGGACAGTGTGCCTGGAGACCTGGACAATGTAGAAGAGAGATTTGAATCAGACAGGCAGTGTGAAGAAATCTTTATTTCTGCTTATGCTCTTGCTAGCAAAGACCATTAGCACACGCTGGCAATTTCTGCTAGCTAGGAATTAACCCCTTTGACAGTTGTGCTCCTTCCTCCATTTCCTCTCAGTGTTTGATTATCAATAAAAGAAAAAAAAAAATCAGAAATTACAAAGAGGTTTAGCAGCAGCATTATCTTAAAAAAAAACCAGAAAACCAAATTGGAATAGGAAAATTTAAAGGGAAATGAATGAACTGATTGACTTGTTCTAAAAGAGGCAGGATGAGAGGATGAGATTGGAGAAAGAATGGGAATGGCTGCTTCATAACTTCCTTTAGAAAGAAGTTAGGTCACGTTTAAAATCAGCAACGCAAGGCTGCTTAAAACAATAATTTAACATAAAATAATATAATTTTATTGAAATGTTTGTTGGATGAAATGGGTAAGGTTTTTAAATATTACAAATATTTCACACAAATAATTTTCCATTGTAGCCTTTTTTGACAAATCTTAGCCTTACAAACAGATGATTTTTTTTTATTTTGGTGGATTTATATTTCCTATGGATGTATATTTCCTATGATAAACATTTTTGTCTTCCCCTTTATTCTGCCTATTGCCTTAACCTGTCTTCAACAAAAAACACAATTCCACATACTTCATGAATTTTCTTGTATTTCTGATTTGCTAAATCCCATGCTAAAAGAAAAGTAGTCATCAGATTTGATTATGCCAGCATTACAGTTGTTTTGTGCAGATTTTCTCAATAGAGGTCTTTATATGCCACTTTAGTTGACCTAGGAAGCCCAGGCACTTCTGTATCTTGAAAAACTTTAGGTCTGGAGAGCTTCAAACTATCAAATTTGCATAGAAATTAATTTCGATATTAAGACCATAATTGGGACCTGTGTAGAAAATCAGGACCTGCTATGAATTCCCTTCAGTTAATTTTTTTACTTATAAAATATGATTGAAAACATAAGACTTAATTTTCCATAAAGGGATGCATTAAACAGTTGCTGCCTTTAATTATGTCATTAGTTTTGGAGATTAAAACTTTTTTCAAAAATTAGTAGCAATCATAGACAAAATTATTTTAGAGTCACAAAAACTGGTGAAGAAATTCAAATACACAAATTAAATATATGGCCTGAAAGTCAGGAGGCTGTGTAAAAAATTACTAAATTATAACCATTGGTGTCTTCATTTTGAGTTATGTGTCTAGTTTGGCATTTATGCTACCTGTGGTCATCAAAAACAGATTTCACGCAAACTTTATTATAGTAATATGTTAAATATTTGCAGGTAAAGTACACTTAGCACCAACACACTTCAATAAATATCAGATTTACATACCTTTTAATAACACTAGGAATTTCTTTGAATGCAATATAACCTTTGAGTTTCAGTGTTTGCAAGTGGCATTTTCACTTTCTGCAGATTTTGAATATTTATTGCACTGCTTTTTGCCAATGGCCAAAATCAGGTCTTTTCCTTTACTGAAGAAGCTTAAACCTTACCCTTCCAAATGTTTTCTTTGCTTTTTATTTGACTTTTCAAAATAAAATGGTGATGAAACCTAGAGACAGCACTAATACGTTAACAAAAATGAACACAAATCTAATTTTCTCTTGCAAAGTGTATTTTTTAAAATGTATTATCAAGATCAAACATTTTAAGTATGATCAACTTACCTGTACTATCATTTACAGTGAATCTAAGAAACAGGTGCAAAAGCTTTGATGAATAATGGAAATGCACCCCAGAGACTCCTACGTACTCTGTGTCAGGTCATGGCAGTGCAATTTGTCATGCTGTTCATTTTCAGGAGTGAATCGGAAGTAAAGGTAATGTTTTAAAATGCAATATTATGTAATTGTTATATTTTATTGGTTTGTCAGCATAAAGATATTTTGCAATAAGTAATTTCAATACAAGAAATGCTTTGTAAAACTGCAAAGACTGAAAGATTACTATGAAGATAATTTTTACACAGTTGACTCTGAGGACACTTCCAGTAGTTTACTAGTATTCTAAGAGAATCTTGAGGTATTAGAGGGGCTGTTCATTGTTAGAGGGGTTGTTCATTTTAGAGGAGTTGTTCATATTTCTTTGCTGTATGCTGCAGGACAATTTTTGTGTTATTAAAAAAATGGTTTGGTAGTTATTCCACTTTTACGGAAACTTTTACATATGTATATTGCATATCAAAAATGGAGGTGCTGACCTCTGCTTTGCTTGTAACTGTGGGAACTGACACTGTGCCTAGCACCAAAAGTATTAACTGCTTAATCTAATATGCATGTTAGATTTCAACAAATAGCAAAGCAAGCCTTGTTTATTTCTATATGTTTATTTTTATTATATTACAGGGAGGAGAAGACAATGATTTATCCTACATTAAAAAACATCAAAGAATTATCAACATAATTGCAACGAGCGATGCCAAGCTTCCTGCATTGCTGCTAAAAACAGAATTCTGATGTGGTAAACTAAGAACTCTGAATATGACTTTATAACTACAATGAGATGGGTTAAAAAGAAGTATTTGAGGAAAATTAATATGAGGAAGAGAGAAGGATCTGTGTGTCATTTTTGGGGTATTAACCAGCTAGTAAAAAAGCTGATCATAATCAGTGGGTTCCAAGACTTGATGTTTCAACCCAATCCCCTACACATCTCTTAAAGAAAAATTTCTTAAACAATTACTGTCATGTGCTTAATAATATCAATCCATTTTTCAAGTACTGCATTTATAGGAATATTTTCACTGAGATCTATGGCAATATCTAAAAAGAATTAAATTATTTGTGATTATTTATGAGTAACAAGATTTCTTGACCAGATCACAAACTTTCATTTTTCCTTTAGGAGATTTTGAAACAGCAGAATGCTTTTTATGCTTTNTTTTTTACCACAAATTCCTGATTTTGGTGTTAACCAATTCATTCAAAGGATAGAATATAATTTACCAAAAGGCCTGCTTTCTACTCTAATCTTCACAATGCATGCTTGCTGATAAGTTTGAAAGTCTTCACAATATGCATGGCTATTAGTTCAGTCTGAAACTGTTAATCAGGCAGTAAGTATCACTGTTTCCACTACAAACAGAACAACAACCAAAGCTCTCCTACAACTCATGGTTTCATTTCTTAAATTGCCAAAAGAAGAAATGAACCTTTGGAAAGTCCTCTGTTTGAAGTGCTCCTGAAGCTGCCATAGTAAACAGAGCAGTATTTTCATATTGTCATGAATCACAAGCAGTATCTGTTGAAGTGCTGTCTGCATGCGAGTGTTTGGATCCCTGCTAATACATGCAGATTATTTCCTAATACTCTGGAAAAAGTACTGGTGAACAATCAGACATGCACTTGAGATCATGGGATAACTCTTTTCAGTTTCAAGCAGAAGTTTCTTGTCCTTTTCTTTTGTGGGGGAAAGCAGAGAGTGAAGCAGTTAACGCATTTGGACAAAGCGTGTTTTAACTACTTCTTTTATGAAGAGAAGTTACTCAATAGGATGGACACCTTAAGTCAGAGGAGACCTCTAGGAGAAGATGTAAACCTGCTTTAGGAGAGAGACACGAATGTTGGTGCTCCTGTTTCTAGCCAAAGGATGTGCTTGAGAAAAATGTCTTGATTTGACTGTCCCAGTTTTGCCACAACCTGATTTATTAAGATAGAAACCTACAGCAGCATTTGCTCACCAGACTCTTTACAACTAGAGAAGTGAAAAAGCTTTAGCAGCTAAGAACCTGCACATCACACAGAGGCACAAGGTCTAATTAGAGTGTTAATCATCCAGCAGGATGCTCCTGTGATTTCTCCCCCAAACATCTGGATTTGTGCTCCAGCAGCTGAGTACCCCCACCAGCACTGAGTGTGTTTTGGCTGTAATTATAAGAAGAAGCTGTAATATAGTACAAACAAAAGCACAACAATAAACACTAATTCCACTATATAATGTGGCATAAAAGATTCAGATGAGAAGCTTCTCAACATAAATGTGATATTTATTTTTCTGATTATCAGTCAGTACTGGAGGCCTTTTACAGATCATATTTTAAAGATCATCTTTGCCTTGTAGTAGGCTCTGTAACATACAGTATTTCTGAAATAATTATGAAGTGGAAGTAATGAAACAATGGTTATATTATCCTTTATTACATACTAGGCCTATTTGCAGTTTAATGCCTGTGGGTTTAAAATTCCAAAATTTAAGTAAAATGTAATTAGATATTTTTGTTTTTATTTAACTCACTAACTCTTAAAGCATGTTTCCTTTCACAAACTAAGCAACATTTTCAGGATTCCTAAAAATATCATTACTTCTACTATTTTTTTTTCTGCCATGCATTTGCTAGGACTACTATATATTGAATGTATTTTAAAAAGTCTGTAAAGATTTTGACATTTCTACTCCTTGACAACAACTGAGCTAAAATTATACAAAAAGGGCATTATTATAATCAACTTAATATTTATAAAACTCCTGTTAAATCTCTCTCCAAACTTTGTTTCGCATGTTTATTTTATACAATTTTTTTCTAAACTGGAGAGGGAAAATGTAAGTTAAATGCAATAAATAAAATTCATTATTTTATGTGAAAAAAATATTAAATTTTTGCAAAATAAGTCTACTGCTATGGTCCACACTCTTTTTTTTCTAGAAGATTTTTAAAATAATATGAACATATATAATAGAGGGTTGGAGACCTTTTCCTAAGTAGACAGGCTGAGAAAGTTGGGGCTGTTCAGCCTGGGGTGGAGAAGGCTGCACTGTTAGCTTAAGGCAGCTTTCTGTACCCAAAGGAGCCACAAAAGAGCTGCAGAGAGGCTTTTGACAAGGTCACGTAGTGATAGAACATCATGGAATGGCTCTAAGATGAAGGAGGGTAGGACAGAATTAGATACCATTCTAAATTCTGGTGAGGTTCTGGAACAGGTTTCCTAGAGAAACTGTGGGTGCCCCATACCTGGAAGTGTTAAGGCCAGGTTGGATGCAACTCTGAGTAACCTGGACTAGTGGAAGGTGTCCCTTCTCACGGCAAGGGATTTGGAAAAGATATTTTTTAAGGTCTCTTCCAAACTAAGCCATTATATTACTCTACGTAAATGATGAAAATAAAACATAGAAATAGTATTTATATTATAAAGGGAAAACATAACCCCTAATCCTGAAAACACATCAAAATGGATTTAAACTTCATAAAGTATGAGCTAGAGTAGTTTGGTACTTATTTGCTATCACAGTTATTAAAATGGGTAATATTTAAGTCCACAGTTAAAATACAACCTTATATATTTGTGAGGTAATTGCCTGTTCCCAAAACCATTTTTATATATCACAGCAGTCTGATAAGAGGAAAAGCTGCTTCCCTACAGTGCTCATGATTGTTATTGAAAAAATAGGTCTCTTTTATGATCCAAAGTAATTGTTCTGTCAGATATTGGGGGGGTTGTCCATGGGTAGATTATTATCTCTGCCTTCCCAAGACTTTCCTTATAACTTAATTTTTTACTTAAAATATATCTTTTTGCATGTATAGATAATAGAATGTTTTCAACAAATACTTGTTAGAAAAGGCTAGCTGCTGTAATTATTATCAATTGTATACATATAGTATAATATAATATCCAACAGTGATAATGGAAGGGTTTTTATATAACAATGCAGCATAAAACTCTGTTGAAATGCTATTGTTCAATTTTGCCTTTGAAGAACTACATAGGCTCCACCTCTGCTGACATTAGATGACCCTTATTTGACAAGCTTTTTTTGGCGTGATACTGTGATAGGAAAGAATTTTACATCCCATTTTTTCCTTTTGAAAGAAAATTTGCATAAACAATGAACACTTACTAATTGTTGATAAGTATGGTTTGATACCTGAGTCTAATTCTATTCAAATGTGTGTTATTTCATACCAGGTGAAATGCAGTCACAGTTTAATATACTAAGTGTCAATTAACTGTAGAAATAACAAAAAATTACAATTATTTACCCTTACAATTTTGTGAGATCTTAATCTGTCAATAATTTATATAAAATTTACTTTAAAGCTTCTGTTAATTATGCTTTACTTTTGCAAATTGGTCCAGTGGTGACAACAACAACAAAAAAAAAACCCAACATTCTCTCTTTGATAGAATAAAGGGAACAAAATCATTGGACTCCAAATATATATCAACTTGAAAATGAGAATAAAATTATTTAAAGCAAAAGTGCAATGGGAGAAGTATACCTATCAGCAGTCTATCATGAAGCCATCTCTAATAATTTAGGATGATTACTTACAACATGTAAATAAGTGGCCTAGTATGATAGCTCCTTATGCAGTTGCATTTCTGCAGCATGAACTGCTAACAAAAATATTGCAATTTTAATTGTGATCTTTCATTAAATGCAGTTCAGAAAATTCACAGCTTGTGTGTACATTTTCAGCACTGGGAGGAGATACCAACAAGGTCCTACCTCATTGCCTCCATCAGCTCAAATAATTTTGCAGGATCAATGTTATCACCTCCATAATGTTGTTTCTGTCCAGAGAAAATTTGCCACTGAAAATAATGTAACTATTGGGTAATTCAATGACTGCCTGGGACCTGAGGAAGCTTGTTTACTTCAGGACTTCCCACATTCCTATATTTTTCAAAAGAAGCCAACAATCCCTGATCTTATTCAACTGGTAGCTTCAGAGAGAAGTCAAAAGACCTTCTCAGCTGGTTTGTGGTGATAATGGTTTCTCATTATGGGAAATAACTGTTAGAAAAATGTGTGTCTCGATTGCTTTTCTCTTTGAATTTCTGGCAAGAAAAATTGTCCAGAGCTTTATATGGCTTTTAATAGACTGTAGGATTTATTTATGGAAATTTTCAGAGGAGTTTTCAGTTGGCTGGCCACATTTGATGGACTTTGCTAGCACAACTAATCTGTGATTCCTCAGTGAGTACAAAAGTTTAGTTAAGTATTAATGTTCTTTGGTTTTGAAGTATTTTCCATATTTTTTTCATTAAATTATTACAAAAGCATTCCCAGTAACCATGTAATTTGGGTATCATATATATATAAAACAATCCCATTTTAGCTGACACAATTTTATTTTTCCCTTTTGTTTATGGATTAGTACATTTCTTGTTTTAAATTACTTTCTTAAAAACTTATCAGAGGGGACAAAGCTGTATCCTTGTCTGCGTCTGATATATGTTGTAGAAATTAACGCTACATTTCACAGGAATTTGAATTTGTTGAATTTGTTTATGAAGATAATTATGAACATGAATCTGAGTTTTAAAGGTAGATAATAGGCAGATAGTATCTATTGACACAAGGGAAAACATGCACACACAGTCCATTCCATGGAATGCTTTGAATGGCTCAGCAGTAATAATTTCTTAAGTAGAATTTCTTAAGCAGACCAGTATCAATGAGAAAATAGTGGTCTTTTGTTCATGAGTCGTAGTCAACATGGGATGTACATGGGATACAAAAGCTGGTTTTCACCCATAAGTGAATTTTTTGAGGAACTTGGCTTCATATGGTAGTACCAGAAGGCAGGGGTGGATATTTCATTATTTCTTCTGTAGTTGTATCTGTGGTATGACAACCTGGTGCTCTGAGCTGGATCAAAGGAATAGGAAGTGCCCATGCCAATCTGAACTTGTTTAGTATTGCTTTGAAGCAGGAGCAGTATTGCTGCATTAGGACTGCTATTTTCTTTTTAGTTTGCTTGAAAAAGAAAAATGGTAGCAATTGTATTTTTCTCTGAAGGCAAATATCACAAGGTTTTTACAGTAATACAGGTAGGCTGAGTATTCTCAAAGGTCTGTGAAGGAAGAAAGGGATTTTACTATTCAATTAACAGTTTGGATTTTTTAAGCCTAATTACCTGCAGAACCACAAACCCACAAAACTAGCACAGGCTCAGAGACTGACTAATGACTATGAGCTCACATAAAGAATGACCTCAACACGTGGACCTTTTTGAAGTGCATTAAAGAAATAATAAGAGAGGAGTACAGCCTCTCCTCCATGCAGAACTCACTGAGAACTGGATGATTGCAGCTGACCAGTGGGATGTAACCCCCCAGTGACAGTAAAAGAAGATGAGATTTCCAGGCTCCATCATTATAGCATGGGTGGAATTAGCTGAACATTCCACTGATTTCAGCCACCTTTTTTCAACAATGGTGTGCTGGTTCAGGCCAGGGGTAGACCTAATTTTCTTCATGATGACTGGTATGGGACTGTGTTTTGCATTTTGGCTAAAACAATGATGATAATACAGAGATGTTTTTGCTACTGGTATTCGGTTTTACAGACTGGCAAGGCCTTTTCTGCTCTCCATCCCACCAGTCAGGAGACTGGGAGTGACAGGGATTTGGGAAGGAATGCAACCAGGAAAGCTGATCCCACATGACTGAAAGGGACATCCCATATCATGGTTAGCATATGAAATGGCAGGGGGGAAGGAGGAAGCTGTTGACCTTTGTAGGAACAGTGTTTGTCTTCCGAAGTCATCATCATGCATAATGGCACCCTAGTGTCCCAAAGACAGTTGAACCCCTCTTCATAATGGGAAATAGTGAATAACTTGATTATATTGCTTTGCTAGAATGCATGGCTTTTCCTTTAACTATTATTACCTTTATCTCAGTCCTGAAAGTGTTTTTTTTTTCATTTTTGCTTTTCCAATCCTCTCTCTGATCCCACAGTGGGGGGGAAGAAGCAAGACATTGCATGATATTTAGTTGTTGTCTGGGATTAAACTGCAACAACCATTTTTGGCACCCAGTGTGGCGCTTACGGCTCCAAGATAATGACAGGTTTGGTTGGGGTGTTGTAGGCTGAATTTACGTCTGTTATTGCTGTTTAGCAGTAAATCAGCAAGCTCCTGTGCTTGCCATGGGGCTCACTTGCCTGGCTGCACACTGGACTCTGGTGCTTGTTAGCAGCTGCTTTCTGCTTTCTGCAGTCACTGCGGGCTGTGCTGCTGATCACCTCCCTGTGCTGAGCCTGGGAATGCTCTGATAACAGCCACGGCAACGAGCCTGGGCTGGCAGGTGGCCAGGGCATGGCTGCTGTGCCTGTGCTGCTGTCCCCGTGCTGCTGTACTGAACAGCCTGCAATTGCACTGTGAATTTGAGTCGGTGTCCCCTGGATAAGCCCATCCACCTACAGCCCAAAGAGGACCCATGCTGGAGCAGGTGGATGCAGCTGAGGGGGGCTGTGAACTGGGGACCCTACAGTGGAGCAAGCTGCTGGCAGGGCCTGTAGACCTCTGGAGAAAGAAGCCCTGCTGGAACAGGTTTGCTGGCAGGACTTGTGACCCCATGGGGCTCCCATGCTGGAGCAATCTGTTCCTGAGGGACTTGGCCCCAAGGAAGGGACTCACACCAGGGCAGTTAGTGAATAGCTGCAGCCTATGAAAAAGTTCAAGAAAGACTGTCTTCTGTGGGGCATACCCCACAGTGGAGCAGAGAAAGAAGAGATTCTCCTGCAGTCCATGATGAATAGCATGGTGAGGCAGGCTGCCCCCCTGAAGACCATGGAAGTTTGTGGGGAACTGTAGCAGGAACCCTTTGATGGTAACAAAGGTAGGGACAAGGGGAGGAGTTCACTGCATTGTCAAACATGATGGTCTGGTCCAAAGGGACCAGAGGTGCAGATTATAATAAATATGTCTTTACATCAGTGTTTAAGGCCAGGCTGGACAAGACCTTGATCAGTCTGGTCAAGTGAGAAGTATCCCTTCCTGTGACAAGAAGGGTTGAAGCTAGATGGTCTTTAAGGTGCCTTCCAACACATCATAATTCTGTGATTCTGTGATTCTAAGTTGTTGTCACTCATGACTTGAGCTGTAAGTTATAGGAACTTTTTTATAGGAACTGCTTTAATGGAAACCACCTGGTCTGAGGGTTGGGGGAGACTTACACAAAGCCATGCAACAGTGAACTAACCTGAGATGGCACTGGTGCCCAGTAACTCCACACAACACATCAACTCTCCTGTCTCAAGTGACTGCACTATTTGACATCCCAGAGGCAAATCCATGCACTAGGGTATCGCAAAATTAAATATTAAACTGTCCACAACCTCCTTGTTTCAACTACTTTCACTCTGATACTTGCAGCGATTATTTATTTTGAAAATGCAGCAAAAAATCCTAACTGCTGCAACAGACACTGAGACGCACAAAGCCTAATTACTTGCATTCCACTGATGGACATGTTCTGCAAGCTAGAATGAATTTTCGTCCCACAGGAATTAAAGCATTTTCAGGATTTTAAGCAATGTGAAAACTGAAATACTGTGCATTTCTGTATTAATTATTACTGATCTTTTCTTCGTTGCTAATAAGGCTGTGCTGCAGCTTATGTGACTCAAACCAAATGTTACAAACCAAAACTGAAGGAACATTTTAGTCTTTTGGAATATACACAGTAGGCACTGAAATGCACAGAGAAGTAAAATATATGGGAAAATTTCTGCTTTGCATGCAGTTATATAGAAGAATAACTTATGTTAAACCATCCTTTCCTTGTAAATTCCCTGAAAAGGACAAGTGCTGCTATGATCACTGATAACATATTCTTCTGTACTGTCATCCCACACTGGCACCCATTCAGCTTTCCCAGTGAAACAGTAGAGTATTACAGCTCCATTTTCTTTGTAATTAGGGCAGTAGTCAGGATGTCACTCATACAACATCATTACCTCCTTCAGGCTAAAAGACAAGCCTTACAATACTCTATTCAGAAATGTCAGAATCAAGTTATTAGCCATAAAAATTAACTATGGTATCCTGTCTTAATCTTTGCACACATATGCGCACACTTTTTACACTGCTACATAATGGCAGAGGCAATATACAGAAGACTAGAAAAGCTTCATTTTACCCTACCTTGAATCAAAGCACAGAGCAAACCTTGCAAATTTAACTGATGCAGACATGCTTCTGCTGGAGGTAGGACTTTTTAAACTGCATAGTATTAGATACTCCTACTATAGACAACAGAAGCCCCTTAAAGATAGCTCATGCTATAATATTATAAAGCTGAGGAGGAATGGCAGTGTGATGAGAATGTATACTTACACCCATTTCCTCCTTGACCATTGATCATCCAGTCTCCAACAGTCTAATTCAGCTCTGTGTGTTGCTCAGTGCTGGGTGAGAGGGGAAGCATGGCAGGTGGTAGCAACAGTTAAAAAATCCAATACTGACAATTACAGCTCTTCTGTAGGACTAAACTAGCGTAGACGTTTCCAAAATTTCCATTCTATACAGAGTAATTCTTTAAAAGACAAACCCTAGAGAGAACCATCTTGCCATTACCCTCTAAAGGTAGGGGACACAGTCATTTCTCATGGCTATTATGAAAACCAGCAAAAGTTACAGGAAGCATATTTCACTGTTACTCTTGACTGTCAGTAATTTTTATGGACTGCACTTGCTCCAACGACTTCAACATAAAAAACTCATGGCTCCAGTACTTCCTTGGCATTATACTGAACTATTCAGAACATATTTTGTCTCAAGATATTCTTTAGAGGATGTTTCTGGATCAACAACTTGATTCTACATCCTGTTGCAGAAAAAAACAAGCTCTTAAACCACCTGTGAGAAACACATGCTAGTTCTAGTCCATCTCTATTCATTTACCACCCTTTCACTAGCCTTGTAATTAAGTGCTACCCTGAAGAGATTTCCTTTCCATGAAGTAAAGCTGTTAAGAACAATATGAGAACTTTTGATATGGATTAAGTGTTTCTTGTGAAACTCATGTTGCTTTAATTTTAAATTCTACCATTTGATCACTTAATCAGACACTAGCAGATTAAAAAAGAAATCAAATAATTTCCTTTTCACTTCTCCTCTCTTGTTTTATCTTTAATCAAATGTGAACAATAGTACTAATTTTCTGCATTTTTTTTTTCGTTTTTGTATCTAAGAGTGTTAAGTCACATTGTTTAGGAAAGACACGAAATTTCACTCTGAAGTTTGCTAGTCAGATTGTGATTAATTCCATAGCTTGTCAAATATCCACTTGAAATGAAATTGTGTGATATTACAAATGTGGGCTGATTGCACCATCTTCTACACATCCTCTAGACACTTGATCTTGATTCTCCACTTTGTACCTTGAGTCATCACCCCATGACATTGAAAGCCAAAAGTATATAAATACACTGCCCTGGAGGACACCCATTCCCTCCTCTGAGGTGCATAAAGAAATCAGAAAAAGTGGTCTGCCAGTCATAATTATCTGGAAAAGAGCAGAGGGGATTGAAAGAGAAAGAATATAGGGGTTTCCAACAGAAACCTTTCACAGGATGTGTCTGTGTAGCCTGCTTCTCACACTCATTACAAAGATATGAAGATTTTGGTTTGGAATGAATAGTAGCATGCTTACACAAAATCATCATGAATATTGATTAACCTTTGAAAAGTTTTTCATTTACTTGTTTCTCTGGTTTTGATGGAAACTTCACAAGTTCTCTATCCCATATCAACTATGATAATATAAATTATATTTCTTTGTACTAGAAAAAAAAGAGAATAGATCAGAATGATCAAATGACATAATCTGTATGTAGTGACAAAGGTACAAGGTTTGGGAGCAATTATATGCCTGTATGATTTTATTTCACATTTCTGTATATATAAACGACAGTGAAAATATTCAGTAAAAAATATTATTCACTTCCTTAAGCCCTAAGAATTTTCAAATCAGTATGCATGTTTGCATTTATGTGTCTAAATGGAGTTTGATGTATTTGATTTGTTGATATTGCAACTATATATTATGTTGCATATATAGTTCATATTATGATATTATTATATATCTACATATTCTATAATGATAATAGATAGATAATAGATAATAGATAATAGATAATAGTGCAAATATTATTTATGTATATAGTGCTTCTTAAAGCAAACAAATATTTTCTCCATGTCTCATTTTTTTTTTACAGTTTTATTTTTATTTTTAATCAGAGAAAGTAGAAATTTCTCATTAGGCCCTTAAGATGCACAAAATTTATAGACTAATTCAACTCTTGTCATGACTATAAATAGAAGATCCCCTCTACCAGAAAGGTAAAAGAAACCAAATAGAAGGAATCACTGCGGAGTGCTGCCCCTTTTCCAAGAGTCTGTCACACTGGAAGTGGATTTGCCTACATCTCTTCCCTGTGTTTATGATGAGCCAACTTTATGTCAAATCTCTTCATGTACCTGTAGACCTGCAGGCCAAGAGGTACATCACCAATTTCTGTGTGGCAGCAGTATTCTTCTGATAATTTCACCCCTATGGTTTTCTGAGAACAAGTTAAGTTGGTCCAAACATAAAATATCAGAAAATTAACATCTCTAGTTCTCCTGCAATGTTGCAACAAGTCTGCTGTTGACAAGAAGGAGGAATGAACTATTTCACACTAGTTAATAGGATACATTATTCAATCCATTAAATATTTCTAGGTTTCTTCTCACATAGCCTAAGAAAAAACCCAAAACACATTTCTTTCATCATTTCCTTAGTTTTGTGGCTTGTTCTGTACCAGGAAAGCATTCAGCAATCCAAAACCTGAACGCTGTAAAATTACATGTCAGAGAAATATTGCTGCTGCTTTAAGCTCACAGAATTGAAGTAAAGATGATTGATTTGAAAGAATACCTTCAGTCAGGTCATCATGGTATATTCTTACAAGCCCAAATTTTAGCAATCTTTATTTTAATTTCAACTAAGTGCATTTACATATTGAGTATGTATTTGTATAATATAGTGTGAGGATAGAGTACATGGTGGGGGTATTTCTTATATCAAAGTAGATACAAATTTCATTTGAAATGCAGTAAAATTTGAAACAAAAGCTATTGATCCAGGGTCTGTTAATTTTATAAGATAAGAAGGATAACTTTTAGGTTTTCCTTAGACTTTACTATTGAACAGAGGAAAAAATGAGTAAAGAATACTGCAGCAGAATTTGTAACAAAGCATGGAAGAAAGATGATTATACAAGCCTGGTTAAGAGCACAGATTATGCTGGAATTTAGATCACATAGCTCTGACTTGATGCATATATATTTTTATAGTTGCTTGGCTATTATACGGTCTTATTCAAACACTGTATAAGCAGAGGCTGGAATGTTTTTCTTTTCTTTTCTTGGTTGTGGACTTCATATCTTTAATCATTATGCTACTAAGAAGTACATACTTCAACTCCGAGGTAGCAACAGCTCACTCAGATGGTTTGATGACAGAAGTGTACTATTTACACTTTCTTTAAATGAGTAAACATTTGCAGCAAGTACATTGCTAGAGTGAATCAGGGGAAGCAAATCTGATCACAGTAGTTCTAAAATTTTAGCCTTCTCAAGAGAGTAAGCCTGAATCTAATATCAGTGACACACACCTATTGTGAGTTTTTTATAATATTTCAATATAAATTTGAAATGCTGGACTCAGTCATTTTGATGCCAATTTAAACTATAGGAGCAGGTTTCTTGCATAAGATTAGAACAATATATGGTGCAACTTGAATCTGAAGCTCAGGGCCCTCTCTTCATTATTCAAGATGTTTTAGCACATTGCCTTGTACTTCCAATGACATTTCTTGAAGAGGCACACAAATAATTTGTCTCATAGGACTTGAAGGTAGTTTCAATATCTGGTTCTAAAGCACCACTGTTTACATTTCCTCAGCACCTTCAAAGCCACTCACAGAGTTCAGACTGAATTTAAAGTCTGGTTCATCACTGTCATAACAATTTTCTAGAACTTTGAAAAACATGGACTTCTAGAGACTGTGTCTTGACTCCTGTGATTCTGACAACAGAAGAATTAAAATTCCAGGTATATTGCTGGACTAAGCATTTGCAGATTAGTGCTTCTACTGAAATAAGGGATTTACTGGTACAACCATGAAAAGGAAAGGCTGCTTGAAGCCTTACTTGCAATACACTGTCACAGCACCAGGGAAGTGGACCAAAAATGCCATATATTGGGCATCTGACCTCTGAGAATTTTAGTGTACTAGAAGCTGTAGATGGACAGGCACTTAAGTACTTATATCACGAAAAATACCAGTGGTACTATACTATCAAGGAAATTTTTCATGAGCTGAGCTTTTCCCTATTTGTATCCCAAATGGATTCCAAAAAAAGTCCCAAGGATTCTATTTTCTTCATTTCTATTTGTAGTGTAAGCTCATGCAGGTGCACTACAGAAAGGTCACAGAAATATAGGTTTGGAAGATATTTTCTTTTGCAGCGCATGCTGCAAGCAAATTGCTTTCTCTTAATTAATACTTATACAATATTACACACCACTGTCATATGAGCAACTCATCATCTCCCCCAAGTGGATCACTACATAATATCACTCATAGAATGTTCTAGGCCCAGTTTAATTTTTATTATTTATTCTATGTTATGATCTATTATGAAATTTGCATTGATGAAATTGCTACATGTCAAACATAAATAATCAAAAAAAAAAAAAAAAGAAAATGAATTTATCACTAAAGAGAAAGTGCTTCATCTGCAGCTTTTTTCCACACAGCAAACTTTACCTGTATTCATTCCATATTTGATAGAAATTAAAAGGTTACAAGGGAACGAGCAAGGTTAATTCTACATCTGAAATTTTATTTTATAAAATTCCTTGGCTTCTGCTGTGATCAAACACAAGAAGAGGCATAATGTTCCTGAAACACAGGAGGCTACTTCAGAATACGAAGCAGAACTTCATACTTTCAGGGTGAATGAGTACTGGAACAGTTTTGGACAAGAGGCTATGGAGTCTCCATCCCTGAAGATACTCAAAAGCTGTCTGGATATGGCTCTGGGTGGCCCTGCTTGAGCAGAGACACTGGATCAGCTGGCCTCCAGTGGTCTCTTCCATCCTTGATCATTCTCTTATCCTTTGATTCTATGAATGCTCATCCCAGTTTTTCCAGCTTATAATACATATATTTGATAACAGAAGGATACGTCACTGTTAATAAAAAGCAGCATAGTCTTAACTGTATCACATTAACACATCATTCCTCTGTTAGTATGTCTTTCTCTAAGAGCTACCAAAACAACTTTTCCATTATACCCTTCTGATATTTCTTTCTTCATGTCTGTCAGTATTTTTGGGTTGGAAAGTGTTAGTAGGAGCTGCTGTAATATATTCTCTTCATTATTCTTCAGAATATTTTTCTGGATGTTCTCAGAGGAAATCAATATGTATATCTTTTTCATTGTATGAGAATGAGATTGGGAAGGCAGAAGAAGAATACAGGTAAGATAGCAATTGAGACATAAAATAGAAAATAACCATGTAGAACCCCTCTGTAATTAGCCGGCATATGGACATAACTTTCAGGTGTAAGTATTAAATGGTTATAACACCAGGCCTTATCTTTCAAGTAATGATATTACAGTGATTAAGAACTTTCTAAGGAGATCTTATATATATAGGCAAACATGTTCTCTGTGTAAGTTTAAAATTGTGTTTAATTGTAAGTGTTATTGTCATGTGACAATGACACCGGAAAATATTAGCTTGAAATTTAGTGGAACATTTGAAATTTTAATCCTATAAAATGATGGCAAAGAGGAAGCAAAATATTGGAGTAGATGTTAGCTATTTTAGCAGTAGACGACAATTTATAGGTGGTACACAGAAATTACAGTAATTTCACGATTATAAGCCGCACAGAGTATAAGCCGCACTCCCAGGTGTTGGCAACTTTTTGTTCTTTTGTCCATATAT
>PYHW01009260.1:818077-837615 GCA_013186435.1 Turdus rufiventris | reverse complement strand
TGTACTCATTCACAAACTGGTTTACTCGACATAATATTGGTAATTTTTTAAGCTCATTTTCTGTGAAATTCTACATATCTTTTTTTTTCCTAATCTATCATGAATTTTTATTGTATCATTCTGGAATGTCCTGAGAAGATTTTGTTCTCTTGCTGATTTTATTCTTAATCTGTAAGTCCCACCTCCAGATAAAGTTCCTTTAAGACTTAAGAAATTAAACAGTTCTGTTTTGTGAAATAAAGAGCTATCAAATATTGGTGACGCCAAAAGTAAAGGATTATACAATGAATAGTTAACATATGCAGTGCTCATAAATTTGAAATTGCCTAATAGGAAATTTCAAGAGGTGAGTAAGTGTACTTTTCTCAGAACACTGTTGCAGAAGGACAGAATTTGTAAACATTACTGCATCAGACACTGAACAGATCTAGTGATTAGAAAAGAGAGTGGTAAGGGAAAGCTGGATTTCAAGTAAAAGTTTCAAAGTTAAAGTTTCAAGCAAAAGCTTCATATTGAGATCCTTCATTGTTTCTTATGACAACCTAGGTGAAAATATGACAAGTTTGTTCTCCTTTCATTAGAAACAATGCAAAAATATTAGGTATATTTATAATGTTATGGTACAACTAGATTACATTAGACCAAGGCACAAAACAAAGAGGATAAGCTACAAGCACTCAGAGGCAAAAAAAATAATGTTACAACCGGGCACAGACCTAATATTTAAATAAATAAATGGGAAAATCAAGAAAATAACAAGATACAACTAGACGACTAGGAAAGACGAGAGCTACCAAGAAAGGTTTACCTATGAATTATGCTGGTTTTGAAATTTTGTTATATTGTGTTGATAAATCTAGTCTGAAAATGTTATGTTTCATTTTGGTAAATGAATGTTTTAAAACTTTCTAATGCTGTTTTGCAGCTCAGGGAGATGTCTTCCAGATAATTCTTGGTTTAACAACAAATGTGGACTTTAAAAATATAAACCTATTTTATTTACAAAATATTTGATAAAACTGTTTTTTGAAAATGTATTTCACTCTCATCTACTTAATATTTAAATATTTCTATTTCTAGGGTAAGATAGAAGAAAGTATAAATGGTTTGTGGCTGAAATTCAACTGTTAATTTTTTTTTTTTTTTTTTAATGTCTTCAATTGGTTTTCTGAGGGAAAATTAATCTCATGCTGTATGGTTAGGTGTACCACAAAGAGTAAGAAGCAATCATGGTACCTAAGCTAGCTTTCAAGGTCCTAGTGCCTCAGAAGTGCCCACTTTGGCTCACTTGCTTTACAATTCTTGACAATTAATGTCTCAATGGATGCCAGAGGGTCTCCAGTGCCTTTTCCCATCTAGCTTGTGACAGCAACGAAAATAGTCGTGTCTTCAGCCACACACATATACTGTCTCCCTTGCAATTTTCTCTGATGGGCAATATGATTGGCCAGATAAATGCTGACAACGCCATGTGGGACTTGTCCAAAGATAAGATAACTGACCTTCCAATACAATTAGATTTATTGCCAATGCAGTATTTCAATTCTACCAAAACAGTATATAATACGAGCAGTTCTAAATGATGCCATGCGGTACAATGCGATATGATTGATATGAAGCAGGTTCCTCTGCTACATACCAGTTTACAGTCTTTGGCCTTGCAGAATGCACAACTGCAAAGCAACAAAGGACCCATGGAACTACTTTAGGATTTTATCTCTCTGTGTGACCAGATATGTTGGGCCCTCCGTCTAGAAACTGCTTACATTTTGCCCAGTCAGCCCAGTCTCCAGGAGCATTTTGTATCCTTTTGCAAGCTGATGTAACAAAGTCAATCCCAACCATCAAGGCTACCATAGCTCTTCCTGCAATTCCCTGTGTTCTTATCTTAGGGCAAATTATGCTGCCCATCAGTCGAACTTAAAGGGTGTGCACTGGAGGGGAGAACAAACATGAAGACCTGCGACATTTGCATTATCAAACTTGTAATCTGTAGTCACTTGCAAGACCTTTGATAGACATTTCTATCTTAGTGATTGATTGCTTACAGAAGGTAAAAAATGAGCAAATATGGTACTTCAGAATCATCATATGCAACAGTGCAGCTTTTAAGACAATGATACATACATGCTTCTGACCATGGTGTGGATTATTCTAATTGAAATTACCTGGCTTGTGACCAAGTTGGAGAAATCATTCTCCAGAGATTACATACTGCTAGCTTTTTGCTGCCTAATTTTATCAAAATTTTGCTTGCAAGGTTGAATTATTTGTTAATGTATGAATGAAGCTCTCCTCAGAACGGATAGAAGTATACATATGAGTACAAGGAACTTAAGAGAGAGAATATTTTCATTTGATTGATAATTTGTTTGTTTATTTTTGTAAAGTGAGATATAATTTGAATGAAAATACTTTAGGGAAAACACTAAATATATTAATAAATAATAAAATAAAATCAATAAATTTATAAATAATAAAATAACTTCAAGCCTGAACTATTAGGGTAACTTTCATTAAGAAATACAGATTTTTCTCCTTTCCGTATGAGGAAACATGCATCAAGGCAGAGATTTTGATTCATAATAGGTAAGTGTGTGCATGTGCAGGAAAGGGGAAAGCAGTTGATGATCAACTTTTGACTCTTGTCTTTTTAGCAATAATTGATAATTCCTGGCATGGTTTCCAAATAAAATCAGTCTTACCATTAAGGCTTATTTTGTTATTGGCCAGCTAAATAAATTGGAACACATTTCACATAATTTTTCTACGGATTATTCATTCATACATTATCCATTTATTCCTACTCTTCAGAGTTTTAATCACAGCACTACAGAGACATAGACAAAAACAGAAAACCCTCTCAACGTGAAATTATGTGTCTGAACAAAACAGGGGAGGCAGGCTAATAAACAAAACACCACATAATAATTAAAAATATTTTGATTGTAGCTGAAAAGATGATACAAGACATGACAATTCTCATTTCTTATAAAAGTCATTTATTATGGTGGCTCACCTATATTTATGGCCTTTTTATCAAAGACCTGGAATAAAATTTAAAATAAAAAAGTAATATTAATTAATCAGATATTGATACAATTTCCTGAGTGTGAATGCCATATTTTAAGATAAGAATTTGTAAGTAGATGACTTTGTGAGCTTCTTGATTTTTGTATTTGTACCAAAACTCGAGTTTCAAGTATGTCTTTTTTTACATTACAGTAGCTTCTTACTTTCTTTGCATAGTAAAAGATATGATTGATTCTTCAACTTAATCTTCAACCCTCTCTATGCTATGTGCCCTCTATAATTTAAAATTTTGGGTAGAAGTTACTAGAGGTACATTATTGTCTATTCATTTTGGTATTTGCATTTCAATCCTACCAATTTGTCTAATCTTTTCCCAAGTTTTTAACATTGAGCTTTCTCCCTTCACAGAATCCAGTCCAAAAGGTTGCAAGTTCATTATTCACCATAAAAACAAACTGTTATTTTCTCTTTAATGCAATTCCATATTTCAGTAAGTACTACATCATTCTAACTTGGTGGAATTTGGTGAACAACAATGATGCCTTCAGCTGTATCACTGCTTTTGTGGTTTTTGTTCTTTTTTAATGGCTCCTCAGTGAGATTGCACTTGTTTGCAGGTAGTCTGATGAATTACTGAGAAGCCCATTAGTGATAAACTGAAGAACATTATTGTCAGCTAGTGAGATTTCCTTTATTTATGCAACTGTAATTGTTACAGGTAATAGGTATGTTCTCCCCCCAACACTAGTCAAAGGGGAAATTAACAGTCATTATTGCTAAAGGTGACAAAGAATCATAGAATCTCAGAGTATCCTCAGTGGAAGACTCACAAGGATCACAGAAATTCAACTCCTGTCCCTGCACGGGACAACATCACGTGCCCAAGAGTATGTCCAAATACACAAAGATGTTCGTTGACTCTCTCTTTAAAGCAGAGCAGGAGACACTGAAGAGAAGTTAGGCCCTGTCTGCTTCTCTGTTGGGTTTGATTTCAAACCTCCAAGCAGAAAAGACACGAAAGAAGATAGTCACATTTAGCAGCCTAAAAAAGAACAGGTGACTATTCCATGTTCTTCAGAATTATTATGGCTACTAGCAAGTCTTCCATTGTTAACAACATGCTTTTTTAATATATATGTTTGTCATACTGTGATGCTGAGTCAAGTCAATTCTGAAAAAATTTCATACTGCAAACCTATTTATATTGCTGTGGGCATTAATTATGTTCATCGTTTCAATTCTTTGGTATGAGTAGAATTTCTGCCGCAAATGTCCTTGCAGGTTTTTTTTAAATAATGTCAGCAAAATAACACGGAAACCTATCTTTGGTTCTGGTACCCTCCACTACAAAACTATTGGATTATAGGTGAATATGCTTCCTCCACAGTTGCTTCTATTAAGAAATCATCATGTAGGAAGTTTTGTGAGAGTGGTGATAGAAAAGGTAAAGATGTAAAAGCTAAGCAATCTGTTCGAATCCTGCCTCCTTGCTGTCAACCAGTAGACACTTTACATTCAGAGTCTGGCCACTGGCTGAAGATTAGTCAATACCTAAAAAGAAAAAGACAAATTCTTCATTCCAAAAAAAGACAATGAATGTCTGAGAAATGCTGTGTTTTGTGAGTATGTTTTCCAATCTTTTAATTATTATTATTATTACTTCTCAGTTTTCACTTCCTTTCACATAGTGTTTTGTATATATACCCCAAGACAGTTGGCTTGATTGTGAAAATCAGTTTGTCTTCTCACACATATGGTTGTTAATAGGCAAAAGACGGAGGAGATGATGGGTACTATGATTGTAAGAATGATATTCAAACACAAGTATGCTTGAATTTTTATTTTAACGTCTATAAAAAGCACAGGTACTCATGCTGTAAATCTTTGCCCAATTTTGCCAGCATCTTGGACAAACACAGATAGGGAAGTAATTTTTAGAATTATTGGTGGAAGTCTGTACCCCAGATTGGGGTACATACCTTAGGGGATAAAAGTACATAACAATCACCAGATTTTTAGTATACAGTAATTTGCTTTGGCTCTTTATAAAAGCTTGGCTCATAGAACCATAATCACTCATCCATATGGCATCATATTCTCTTACTCCTGTGGCTTGTGAATTTAAGTACTTTCTAAAAATGGAAACATGCTGCTCACAGAGTTCAAGCTCTGTGCCCTCTGTATGTGAATTAAGTCCCCATGTAAAACATATGCAGTTTAAAAACTCCAGTGATTAAATTGTAATACAAATTGCAAGAAAACAGTTTCAAATGGAATAATCTTGCTTTTTGACTGCTTAGAGTCAGCTACAGCAGGATATCTGACAAGATAATTTCTTTCTCCTCTTTGGATCATGCAAAATGTCTTTTTACTGTCTGAATTTGGATATTTTGTCATTTTACCTGGAGAGATTTTTCTTTCTCAAATGACCAAAAATTCTTCAGTGTTGGAGTGTCCAGGTAATATTTCTTTGAAAGAAAAAGCCTTTAAAAAGTAGATATTTGTTTATGCTTAAGAGACTCCAAAACTAAACTCTTGCTAGGTCATTATTTCCCACTGAGTATACTAAGAAGACCTTTTTATTTTAAAGGATCTTTCATCAAATTGAATTGCATCACAAATGTAAAGTGCACTTGCATAACTGAAGTGCTAGACTCATAGCTTATAAAAAATGCTTCATTGGTTTTTCTTAATTTATAACATGTGTACTTTACCATTTCCTAAACAGAGCTAAGCAATATTCTGTTGACACCATATTTGTTCTGCCAGTAAGTTTACTGTCAAACATTTGTAAAGAGACACTTGCAAGTAATGAGATTTCATTATTAAAGCTCTATTTCTTTTTCTTTTGGTTGGTTGTTTGTTTGGGGGTTTTTTGGGTTTTGTTTTGTATTATTTTTTTGCTGAGAGGTATCATCTATGGAAACCTGAAAATGCTTATTTATGTATGAGGTAATTATATTCATGTCAGCAGTCCCATTGAGTTAATGAGATTATTAACAGAAGAAAAGTTGCTCCTATTTTGGTGTTTTCAGAATTAGACCATGTGTTCTGTTTCTATGTTTTCAAAATGTTAGAAGCTGTTTAAGCAGCTCTTTCCCCTCTAGATTTGTTCAATCCTAATTGTTAAACTTATATGCTACAGAGTAATGATACCCGAGTCCTTTAAGCAGCTTTAAAGATCTAAGCCTAATATACTTGATAGGTGCCTATACTAATGTCATCACTTTCCCCAGTCTCTGTGCTGATTTTCATAAGCATTGCTAATCAGTATGACAGAACAATATGATTTCTTTTTTTAATCTCAGTTCTTAGCCTGTCTTATATGTGGTCCCACATTGTAAAACATAAAAACCCCACACGATTATCTCCCTTCTTTCACAAAGAGTATTTCCTGTATGTGAATGACTTTTCTTAGGCTGCTGCTGACAGAAGTGGGATTGTGTGGCTCCTGCTGTGATACAGTACGAATTATTTTATTCTCTTATTTTTTAAGGAGACCTTCAATTTCCAGACTAGTCTGAAATGTGTTCCTTTTTTGGTCTGGATACACAAAGAAAAATACACATTAATTATGAATTCAAGGTGAAAATACTTCAAAATGAATTTGCAAATTGGAAATAAGAACCAACAATCTTCTATTACTGCACTGAGAAACACCTAGGCTTCAAGACCCACAGGAATCCTGAAAATTATGATTTTATTATTGGTAATAAATTAGTGGGCTTTTTTCCCAAGCAGAAATTTTGCACACGATTGCAAGCTTATACAACCAATAAGAGAATGATGTTTCACAATGATAGATTAGCTTTTGTCCCTCAATGCTTTAAAGATCAATATTGGCTGCTCTCTTATTTACTACTTACAGATAGACACTTTGGTATTTTATGCTGTCTTGCCCTCTGACAGCACAGAACTCCTTTCCCATTTTCCCTTCACCAGCAAAGTCTCCCTAGCCTTTTTTCTAAAGGCAGATTTCAAAAACAATGATCAGTGCTGGACAAGGTGCTGTTTATAAGTCACCTGAAGAAACTCAATCCATAAAGTTTCATGAGACCTGGTGGGCTATGTCTAAGGGTACAGATAGTGTCTTTGAAAGGCTGCACTGATTTATCTTTGAAAGGCCATGGAGATTCTAGTAATCTGTAACAGCTGCAGAAAGGGAAATGTCACATCCATATTGGAAAAAAAAGTCTAAAAGGATCATGCTGGAAAGTGCAGACCAGTCAGCTTTACTTGGATGCAAAGTGGAGCAAGTTCTCCAGGAGAACATTCCTGGGCACATGAAGAGTCAGAATTTCATGAGAGAGTCAGTGTGGGCTACTGAGGGTGCATCTTACAATAAAATGGCAGAATTTGGAATGAAACAGGTAGATATTCTGGATATCCTAGGATCCTAGATATCCTCTATCAACTTGGGATGTCATGTTGTAGGTATGTGGACAGAAAAATAACAGAGAAAATTAACTGGATCATTGTAGTAGTTACTAGTTCATGTTTCATGCAGGGAGTAGTTATAGGTGATGTTCCTCAAGGGTCCATCCTGAAATATGCTGTTTAAAGCACTGTGAATAAGCTGAAAGGGTACACACTCACCAAGTTAATTTATAACTTCAACCCAGGAGCACAAGTTAACACACACTGGAGGGCAAGATGGTCATTCAGAAGAACCTGACAGAAAACAGTGAACAGACGAACAGGAAGCCTGTGAAATTCACCAAGGACAAATGCATAATCATGCACTTAAGATGGAATAATCTTGCCTCCTGATATGATACAGACATGGGGCTCATCAGCCAGAGAGCAGCTCTGCAACTCTGCAGTAAGGAAATATCAGCTAGCAGTGTTTCTGGTCAACAACTAATTCTACATTTTTCTTGGTCTGTATGAACAACACACATGGGAAAATAATGACAGCCCTTTGCTCGAGATTTGTTAGTCTCTATGTAGTTACCAAACTTAGTTTACAGTCTCCCAGCATGACAACGATGTTTGCAATTTAGAGGAGCTCAGGGATGGTCACTGGACAGTGGAGCACTCACCCTATGAGGAGGTGCTAGGGGCCAGGACTTGGAGCAGAGACAGCTTCAGAGCACCTGACAGTAATCCAATGCCTCTGGGGAAAGCATCAAGGGGATGGAACCTTCACAAAGGTGCCTGCAGACACGAAGAGCAACAACAGATATAAATAAAAATTAGGAAGATCCCAAGTAAACACATGGAAAAAATAATTTTAAATATAATGAAGTTAGAAGGAGGTTTCCAAGAGAGATGACAGACTGTTTTTAAAGATTTCCAGCAATGGATTCACCCTGGAACCCTGAGTACCTTGGTCTGAAATTTCACTGCTGAATGTTATTTAAGCAAGAGACTTTCCCAAAGACAGATTTTGATTCTCTGATTAAATAAATTTTTGGGGTGAAGAGGGGAGGAAGTAGATCACTCAGTGGAAAAATCATATGACAGAACATAACATTCTGCGTTAATGTTGGCTGTTTATTAATATATAATCAGCATACCATAAAATAGAATAGCGTACGTTGGGAGAGATTTCTGGAGTTCAAAGTTCAAACCTTAGTTCAAAGTACAACTAGATTAAGTTGCTCAGGATATTTTTGAGCAATAAAATTGACTGAGACAAGATGTCAAATACATATTTTAAACTATGAAAACTCTACCCATACCTACCTATGCTAAAAATTAAATAAGATTCTTGACTGCGGATTGACAGTGAGTTATCATGGCTCAGTTTTTATTTTGAGAACCATCATTCGAGTCATAATGAGTCTGCATAGAATGCACCAAAATCAGCTCATCAGTCATAACTTGGCCTTTGCCATCTATTAGACATAGTCATTAAAATGGCCAACCACATACAGGGCTAAAGTAAAACTCAGCTTGGAAGGATACCTCTCCTTTCTGCTCAGGAAAGAAATGGCCTTTATGACACTGTGGGAAAGATCTAGTCCAGATGTCATGGAAAAGCCAGACAAAGGATCTTCATTTAAAAGCAACATTAAAAAAGCAAATGCTTCCTAAAGAAATGTGCAAGAAGTCAAGTTGTCTTGCATCACCTGCACAAGAAAATATTTTCAAAGATCAATGTTTCTTCCATGGAATTCAATGCACGTTTACACGGCATAGTAAGAAATTTGAACTTTTCATGGATGTAAGCTAGTGTCTTTATGATGTTTAGCATGCTTTCTGAGCTAGTTTCTATGTATTTAACTCTATGTTGCATTGCATATTTTAAATTTAGCCTCACTTATAACTGGTCTACTGAGATCAGATTAGTACTACTGCCTGGCTACCTTCCATCACTGCCTTTTAGTTTTCTGTTATCCTGAAATATCTACAAGGGGTTACTCAAGACAGCATTGTGCAGCACTACAGGAACTGATTGCTTGGGCTGCTTTAGAAAATGTGTGAAAGATTTCCCCAAAACCTGTGGTTTTTCAGTTTGAAGCCTGGAAGAATAGAACCGCTGCTGTGAAGTGATGAGGACTGAATGAAAAGACATTCTAGAAGTGCCAGTCTCTCTTGAAGCAACTTCTGATTCCCACTCAGCAATTAAATTTTTCAGCTGCATGTGTCTAGAAACTGCAGCATTATCCTACTGTCTGATTAATCAATTACGAGGGAAAAAAATAAATTAGGGTAGTAGTCAAAATTGAACTGCTAGGTTGTGTTGCCTTTTTTTTTTTTAATTTTGAGGTATGATGCTCACTAGCAGCATTTAAATCCTTTTATGTTACCTAGTTTTGTATGTAGTTTGAGGAAAATAAGCAAACAAAAAAACTCATTAACAAAACCTCTAAACCAAAATGAAGCAGAAATGGGTCTTTAGAAATGGTACCTTGAAAAGTTAAAGTCCTAAGTGTCCTGTGTGATTCACTATCCAAAAACATTCTTGCAATTTATTCCTTCAACTTCATACCTGCTTCTGTTCAGGGCCTTCTCTAAATATTGCAGAACTTGGATGCCCACCAAGTCGATTTTTCGCTACAGAAGCATCAATTTCTAAGTGGTTATTTGCATCTTTGCCAGATATTAATAATTATATGTTAAAAAATATGGCAGGTTACTTCACTCTAGAAATCTCTAATTAAAATATTTTTTTTCTAATCCTCCCATTACAAAAGAGATTCTGACTAGCAATTTAAAAAATCATCTGCCTCTGAAGATTGATGTACAGTCCAAACTGATTATTTTGCCTTTCCCTAACAACTCTCCAAGCAAGCTCAGCTCAACAACAAACTAGGGAATTGAAGTCCGAGTTGAATTCAAACAGTATCTTCTCTTGCATTTCTCTAAAGAGTGAGTAACCTTGACAGTGATTTATGCCAAATTTATTGGTGGAGTGATAGGCTCAAACCCATAGTGATTACCAGCCTGGTTTACTCTGATGATAGCATGAAGGATGAGGAGAACAAGAAGGTCACAGCACAAGTATGAAAATATGAAAAGAAAGAGGAGTAGAGGGCTAGGGAGTAAACCTTCCTGAAAAGGAAGGTATAAAAGAAAAAGTGCAAATTTATGACAATAAAACAGTAATTGCAGAAGTCTGCCAAGTCTGTAGGATGTTTGAGGTCCATTAATTTTACAGAACTTCAAGATGTGTTTGAAGAGGTTTTGTCATTTCTCATGACTGCAAGACTTGCAGGTCTTGTTTGTGTGCTTAGGTTAGTATGCTTTTTGTAGCTACATCTGTAGGTCAGACAGTAGACTAACAGGTCTTAAAATCTGCTACAAATGCTTCAAGGCCCTTTTTTTCAGGAGTGACAAAAGAGTCATGGCTCACATTTGTTTCACTGCAAATAATTCTGTGGAATTTCAAAATTATGTCTTAAATACTGGAGTGAAAATGTTACAGTGAACATATTTAGTTTTATCAGGCCTTTCTTTAAGAAAAAAAAAATAAAAGTTTGTGCAGAGTTCTAATTTCTCCATCCTAAGTCTTGTGGACCGCCACAAAAACCTGAAATTTACCCTTCATGTTTTCATTGGAAAGAAATTTGCAGTAAGTTATCTATTTTTTAAACTTTTGGGGAGAAATAGTTGTGCATTCAACCTCCAAAATTAGTATCTCTGTTGTTACTAGCAGTAAGGCAGGAGGTGCTTAGCAAAAAGCAAGGGACAAAAATTAAAACCATAGCTTCTCCATGACCTGGTATGGGCAGGTCTGACATGAAGGAAAAGATGCTATCAGCCTAATTAATTACCTCTGGTGTACTTGGCAAGATTTTCCTTCTTTTCCTTTTGGAGCAGTGTGCCACTAGCCACAGGTAGAAGCACACACACACACTACACACACACACACAGAAACAAGGGAACCTCCAACACTTCTTTAGCAGCCATGTGGTATGAGTAACAGGCTCCTGTTTCTTCAGCCTTTCCTCTATATTCACTAATAATGCTGCTGAGCTGTGTAGTCTGCTTTCTTGTTGCCACTTATTTCCAGCACTCTGCTCACCACTGCTACAGCAATTTCAAGTCTGCTATGTTTCTGCTGTGGTTTTCTTTGCTTCCTGAGCAGGACAGAGAGAGAAGTTCATTTAAGATTGCCATACAACACATCAGAAGGCAAAAGCACTTACCCATATCTCATTGTACTTTGAAAGGGACAATAACTCCTAGAGGTGAAGAATCTAAATAAAGTTTATATTGCAGCAAAAATGCAGTCCAACTTTCTCTTCTTTCTTCTTCCCCCACTGTCAGATTAGGTGAACTTCTCCACTTTCATACATGCAGTATGTTGAATGTAGAAAGAAAGATGTCCTATTTAAAAGAATTTAGAATTCGAATGAAAATAAGTCTGCCATCATTGTGTCATCCATCATCTATGAGCCCTTGGCAATTTTGTTTAGTCATATGTCAAAACCAAGTGAACCAGAAGCAAACTGAGCTGAACAAATAATAAACGGGAATGAGAATGAAAAAACAAAATAAAGGAAAAAACTCAAATGAACAATCCAACCTAAAAGCTCAGTAAAACATGTGTCAGTCTTCTTTTTCCTCAATAAATTGTTCTAGTGTCACTCTACTGTTTCTAATATGACTGTTTTTCTGTTCACTTCTTTTAGCTCTGCTTGCTGTTGAAATATTCTGAAAGTGTCTAGATCACAGCACCAGCCCTAGTTTCACTTTAGTAGTTGTAAACATAGAAGATTATAGATACAGTGAAATTGCCCACAACAAGAACCAGTACCAAAGCTGAGTTTTCAGGAACTCATCATGCGTAATTAAAGGTTAGATCAACTAAAATGCTGCTTCTCCCTCATTCTGCATGAGTACATGGAGAGGTTTGAGAGAACAAAAGACAAAAGATGCAGTTTTCCTAGGCACTTTTTTCCCCCAGTATTTCTCCACGTCTTGTGGAGAGAAAACTGAAAAGGGAAATCTCTGAATCACACAGCATTTTGTCTAATGGCTCTAGATTTCCAGAGCATCTTTTTTCTTCTTGCTTTGATCTTGAAAGGTGAGTTTGGGAATCAGCTCACCAGAGCTGTCTAGTCATACAGGATCTCAAGGATAATCACCTCTTCATGAAAAGATTCATGCACTCTTACTATTCCCTCTTTACTGCTGCCTACAGATGTTCATATCAATTCAAGAATACAATCTCTTCTGGTACTGATGTCAGACTCTCACATTTGTGTCTAATCCCAGATTGGTCCTTGTTTAGGAGTAAGAGCCTTTAGGTTCTCTCATAGTGCAGGAGAAAATCCTCCTTGGGAGAGAAAAATGCTTATCCTGTTCTTTCCTGATGTCCTGATGGAGAGTCACTTATTAGCCAGGGTACAGCCTAGCCCCCGCTCCACCACAGAAATCAGGTAGTGCTGCCACCCTGTCTTGCAATGACCTCAAAAGAGGAGCAGTCTTCCAAATCTGGAAACTTCATGGCTCTGATTAACTACTGTGTGTGGTTCTTGAGCTGTCTTCTCTTTGTGGTCCTTAATTAGTAAAGTGGGGTATCTTGATGATTAAGACCCTTCTGAGAAGGCTTAAATTTGGGAAATGCAGACATTTCACTCTGGCTTTCCTGTGACAGTTGATGTTTGTTACTGAGATGGTGGATTTTATATAGAGCTTTAGACCAGTGATGATGGCAGGAGGTGGGAATTCAGTCATCAGACCGAAAGGCAGTCCTGTTGAAATCTCTAACTAACTCCTCACACCTTCAGTGTAACATCTGAGTTTGTGTAAGTGTGTGTGTATTTCTCTTCTGAGGATGTTCAGATGGCTAATTGGAGGTCTTTTTTCATGTGATTATTGGTATCCTACTTCACTGACACCTGATGTATTCTTTCATTAATGAATGAACTAATAAGTAAAAATAAGTATCTGAGTTAAAAAGAGTCCTTAAAAGCAGTAACTGAGGAATTCAAGAATTGGCATGGAAGCTATTAGAAGTTCAACAGGTGTGAAATCTCTTGCAGTTGAGCTATGGAGGACTGAGAATTGTGTTTTAGCCTGTACTCTGACAGAGAACCCATAGCAATCTGAATATACCAAAGATTTTCCTAGGACCAAGGAAAAAGATGTTATGTAGCTTTCCACCTGTACTACTCTTATTTCAAATTATTTGGAAAAGAGGCTGACCACATGTCTGCATGCTGCTTAGAACAATTGGACACTGGTCTATATTTGCCTGTAGACATCACCAACATTTAAAGTATTTCTATTTTTTTATTATTATTTTAATGCTATGAATTCACTTAAGGGAATTGATTTTGTTCTAGTGTTTCTCTTTCCTATTATGGCTCAGTCTTAATCCCCTTGAGTTTCACTCCCATAAGCATCATATTCAATGCCACAAATAATTACATCTAATAATTATGCCCTTTTTGCCCACTGTTTTCCTGTTTGTTTGTTTATTTATTTATTTAAAGACTCTGTGCTTGTGTCAAAGAAACTATTAGCTAGAAGTCCATGGCTGTTAGCAGGAGATATGAACCTACCCTTCTCTGCAATAAAGGAAAACAATTTATCTGTGTTAACTGTTGCCTAGTGACTTTTATGTTTGGAGCTCACAGCACTCTGGAGCCTGCAAGTAAATAGATTTACATATTGTTGTGTCAGGTTACAGGATTCTTAGTTTTCTCTGCCTGAAGATGGAAAATAGAAAATAGGAAATGATAATTTGGCCAAGGAGCCTCAAAACACATGTGATCTTTGGACAGAAATTATCTTTCTCTCCATATATTGAAAGAAAGTATAGCCATAAGAATAACACATTTTATGTGAAGTGATATATGGTTTTGTGGAGACCTTTAAGCAGCAGCACACCTGCTATTTCTCTGGAGCACCAGATGGGACTGAGCTCAGGATCAGTAGCTGACTCAAGAGTTTCTGGTGCGGTGCTTCCAGATGCTAGGTTAACACAAACCTTGAGTAAGGGGGTATGTGCTCACCGAGATTAGTCCCTTGCAACAGATCATACAAGGTAAGTCATCCAAACAGGGTCTGGCATGTTTTTAAGGTTTAGAGAGTGAATATGTAGAATTCAGAGCAGCCTAGGAGCAAAATAGAAGAGAATCATACCTGAAACCCAAGAGCTGAAATATCTTCCTGAGGTGTTAGGAGGGTTTTTGTAGTCTATGGATGCCGTGTTTCAGATGAATAAACACAAATGCTGTCAACAAGGCCTTAGGGATGGAGCTTTCACTTCCAGCCAGTCTGGTTTTAACCACGCACCCGATGTGAGACAGTCTGATCCATGTAGGAAACACGGGACTTCATGTGCATCCCCTTGCACTGGCAAGGCAGGGCTGCTTCTGCACCCAGCAGATGCAAAGGATACCTGGGGTACATTTCTTCAGACCCTTGCTTAGCTGCTAAAACTAACTCCAAATGTTCAGAAACGGGACACACTCCGCAAGTCTCTCTTCCCTGAACAAAGACAGAAGTTCTCTTGGGATTTTACTAAGACAAAAGTTTCCAGAGTTTGTCTTGTGCGAGCAGAAGCTGGTAGCGGTGATGGGGACCACCTTCTGCAATGTTCAGTTTCCTTGCTGTATTATATAACTTTTCAGTCATTCAGAATGTTTTTGTACATAATTTTAAATGCTTGCCAGATACAGAGAGAAGCTTAAAAGTATTACAAGAAACAAGTGGTGGTTATTTCTCACCCTGCTTATCTCTAATTTTCACAGGTTATCACAAGCCACCAGATAATGCAAACTCCATGGCACTTATGAGGAGATTACTATCCCACTTTCATTACATATGTGCAATTATTTCTTTAGCAGGATTGTGTGTATTGTTTCTTATACATATATACTTCCTATTAGCATGCTTACTCCAAATTAAAAACCATCGCTTACCAGATTAATAATGTGGGAACTGAAGTATAATTTGTAATATATTGATGATTAGTTTATTTGGGGAGGTAGGACAAACTAGCCAAAGGGGATGAACAATAAGGGTAAGTTACAGCCTGTTAAGGCTTCATGCAAATTCCTTCATTCAGAAGCAAAGCAACCATCACCAGCCTATTCTCTAAGAGATTTCATTCAGCTCTACTGGACTGAAGCCATGTGACTTATAAATTAAAGTATCTACATAGGGATTCAATAAATGCCTTGCAGTGCAATTAACCTCTGGTGAAATAAAGCATTAACTTCACTTTTTCTGGAGGATCTCTATGTAGAAAAACTGTCTTATAATTTTAAATGAAACCAAATACAAAAGCTGAATTACAGTTTCAAATAACTGCTTACATAAATTTGGTCAGACCTTGTCAGTTAGCAAAATGACGAGGTATCCTAGTTCTCCATTTCTAATTTTTCTAAAGTTTATGTTTCTACAGAAAATGTAGCTCAGAAAAGAGGGCTTTACATTGCTTAAAATGACTAAGTTAAATTAAGTTGAAACCATATGAAAATTATTTTGGCAGTTTTTGTGTATCCATGTGGAATGAAGCCACGAATACGGCAGAGGCCTGATCTCTTGAACATGCAAGAGAAAGAAGGTAAAAATCTCAAAACCATAGAAAGTAGAAAATAGAATAAATACCAGTAACTGACTCAGTGACTGAAGTGTGAAGCTGCTGAAAATTATTTAGATTGCAGCTCCAATTGATAAAAAATCTGCACATTCCAAAAAAATGTATATTGGAAAATTAATAGGTGTGAATTTATTGACAGGAGTTGTTTTTGAAAGTGAAATAACTACGGTCCAGACTGAATAAAAAATAAGTACACTTTCTAACAAGATGCAGTGTAGTCACTGCTCAGACCCATTGTCAATGTGTGGTCTTCAGGCATTTGTTTAGAGAAGATGATTTTTGTTCTTCATGAGCGCAAATAAAAAAGGTGTTTATGCATATATTTATATATAAAAATAAAGTATCTGAAATTAAAACTCTTTAAAACAACAGAAGCTTTCTTGTGTCATCCAGATGCATGGTATAGCAAAAATAAAAACATTAAAAAACAACTCCAAACAAAAACCTGTGTAAAGCAACAGGTGGTTATTTTTCAATTTAAGACTATTAAATTTGATGGTGAACTGTCTCATAAAATTGTAAACGTACTAGTTTCATTCAGAGCATCTGGAACCCAAAATATGGACTTTTTGACTACTCAAACAAAAATAGAGTTGATTTATCAAAAGCCCTTTATGATGACACATCCAGACATTACTAACTATAGGAGTCCAAGCAGGAATCTGCAATGATTTGCATACAACTCTGCTATCCTAGCCTTTTCAGAAACCCAGGGAAAATAATGAGCCATTGGCAAGCCCATAAAACCTGGTGGTCTGTGACAGACATGCCAGGACATCCATTTCACATACCTGTGTGTTGAAACTGCAGAATGCCAGGAGGAGAGAGAATGGCCCCAGCTATGAAATCACTCACCATGCATTGCATGTGTCCCTACAGATGCTTCAAGAAGCCCTCAGTTCATTTTGGTACAAACAAATTTATGTCATCAGCTGACCGTATGGAACTTGAGTACGGTCAGTTATTTTTGCACTGCCTGGCACCATTCCAAACGGAGATTCTCTGCCCATCTGGGGCCAATCTGGTGGCAGAAAGCAAGAGGTTAGAGCCCCAAAACATCATTCACATGATAAACAGTGCTTGGATGTCCCACCAGCACAGCTGCTCTGCTTTCACAGAACTGGGGAAGGATTTCCATGTGACACCTACCAGCTGCATCCAGAATCATCTTACCTTCAGTTAGCTGGGTGATTTCTGTGTCAAATCCCATCTTTCAGGAGTCACCTGTGACAGCACTTCCCAGAGTCTTACAGTTCATGCAGTCATGAATGACACCAGACAGGCTGAGAGCCCAAAATCTGCCTCTATCCCTGAAGCTAGGCGCAGCAAGAAGCGTAGGAGACCTGCAGCACCATCAATTGACCTCTGGGTTGTTGTTGGGACAGGTATCATGTACTTCCTGGTGCTTTTGCCTTGCTCTTTGTCCTGCTAGTTGGTAACTCTTCAAGTAATGAACCTTAGAAACAGTTACTTTTACACACAGCAAGCTCCACCTAACCTCTGACAATGCCTTTCTCTGACACTAATATTTTCCTGTACAGTTAATAGAAAAGGTAAAAGTGGGAAATTATGACCTAAAAATATGTGAAAATACAGATTGTTGCAGTTAAGAGAAAGAGATGAATGTGATTTGATTCAAATCCGTATGTATACTAATTTTCAGTCAATTTACTTTGTTGTACAGAGGTCAACATATGGGAAATTTAGCTATAACTCAGGACCTCAGATTGTATGGCCAGTTATCAAGTCTGTGTTACCAATCCTATCAGTATATCTATTCAAATGCTTCCTTTAATTATAAGTGTATTTTCATTCCGGAACTATCCATGATTTTAGTAATTGTTCTGATAACTTAGGCCTGCATCGTACCCAAAACTCATAAATCTGAATGGTGATTGGACAAAGTAAGAAAGAATGAACATCCAGGTCAACAACCTGAAGAATAAAGTACAATTTAGGTGATGTGTACAGAGAAGTCATGTACTTCAAAAAAGAAGGTATCCATACTAGTATTTTGGCCATCAGAAGTGTAAAAGCCAGTCTAACAAAAAAGAATCCAATAAATATCTTATTTTTAATTCAAAGAGGATCAAATCCTAAAATGAATGAAGCTTGTGTTCTTTATATTGTCACCTTCATGTATTGAAGACTTCACCAGGAGGAGCCATATCACACTAATGTTCATTGAATAACCTCTATGAAGCTTAGTACGAAAAGAATTTTCATCATCAGAGTTGATTGTCTGCCACTTGAGCACAGAATTATATGTCTTAGTATTTAATGGAATAAATACAATGAACCTTGAATCTTGAGGACAGTACTAGAAATAAACTGCTTTAGACACAGTTTCACTGACAAAATGAGGCTAAACTGAGTCTGTTGAAGGAGCAACCAAGCTACAAGGAGATGAATCATCTATTAACAGTCTTACAAGAAAAACTGCTTGGGGCATAAAATTAACTACAGTGATATGTAACTATATGATATGACAACAATTCATAACAGAAATTGAAAGGCCGATAAGTATTGTTGCATTGGCATTTAGCACTTTCCATGAGATAAATACTATTAATTCATTTGGTTTTTATATGGTCATTAACATGTAGCCTAATTCTACTTTTACATCACTACTAATCAGGATTAAATCAAGTCAACTCTATAGCTCCACTCGGCATTTTTAGGCTCCCAAATATCAAATTAAAAAGGTGGAAAAATTAATGAGAAAAAAAGAGGTAAACTTCACTTCTACTGTTGGAACCTCTGTCCAGAATAACATGAAATGTGTGAAACACCGCCTGCATTTGGATGCTTCAAATGAAGGGATAGGCACTTGTTATTGAAAATAGAAGTGAAAGCTTCTGCAGAATCTGCCATGGACTGCACTTTAGTTCTGCAGCCAAGAATGAAATTTTAATACCACCTTTTTCTTTAGAGGGATGGAGTACTTCTCTATGAGGATTGAGAATGAGAATTGGGACTGTCCACTCTGGTTAAGAGAATGATTTTTGGTGCCCTTACTGCACTCTTCTAGTACCTGAAGAGAGCCTACAAACAGGTGAAGAGAGACTATTTACAAGAGTATACAATGACAGAACAAGGGGAAAAACTCCAAACTGAAAGACAGCTGGTTTAGATTAGATATTGCAAAGAAATTCTTTATTGTGAGGCTGGAGAGGAACTGGAATGCATTGCCCAGGGAAGTTGTGGCTGCTCCATCCCTGGTGTGCAGCCAGTTTGAATTCAAAGCTTTCTATGACTCTGTGATTCTATATGGCACATAAAATCACAGTGGAAAAATGCATGAATTTGTTATGTTGTGGTTTAAGGCGTAGTCAGTATCTAATTGATATAAAATTATCTTCAAGTTTTTCTCATTTGGAATGACTCTAGATTTTGCTTTTCAAAATGTATACAGTAATTTCACGACTATAAGGCGCACCCTTTTGACTAAAATTTTTCCCCAAACCCGGAAGTGCGCCTTATAGTCTGGTGCGCC
>PYHW01009260.1:793241-804864 GCA_013186435.1 Turdus rufiventris | reverse complement strand
GGTTGAGGCGGGGCTTCGGCCAGCAACCGCGCAGGGGAGCTGGGGGTGGAGCCTCGCTGCAAAAGAAGGTGCGCCTTATAGTCCGGTGGGCCTTATCTGATCTACAATTTTGCGAATTTTGCTGACTCCTGGGGGGTGCGCCTTATAGTCCGGTGCATCTTATGGTCGTGAAATTACTGTATATGCCGCACGTCCGGTTGTTGGCAACATTTAGGTCTTTGTCCATATATAAGCTGCACCTGAGTATAAGCCGCAGTCTCGTTTGCACTGAGGACCCACATGCAACAAATTAACGAATTAGTAACAGAATCGCAGGATCACTGGGTTTACTGGCCCAGCTCAGCGCTGTCGCTCAGCAGGGCTGTTTGTGGCCAGCCGCTGCTGCCACCGCCGGGCTCGCTCACCCCCGCCCGCTTCCTGCACCACCACCGCTGGGCTCCCTGGTCCCAGTCCAGCGCTGCCCCACGGTGCTGGCAGGAGCCCATCTGCACCCACGGCGGGAGGCATGGACGGAGCCCATTCGGACCCATGGGGCAGTGGAAGGGAGGCACAGATCCCCCCACCTACCCCGCTGCCACAGGGCCAGCAGGAGGGAGCCCCCCGCCTCCCTCTGAGCCATGGGGCTGGAAGGAGGGAGCCCCCAGCCTCCTCCCACCCACACAGGAGCCCACTTCCACCCGCTGCACAACCGAGCAAGCAATTTGTAACAATCACGTAATCCCGGGTTTTATTGGCAGGTGCTCGGCTCAGCACCTCAGCTTGCCCTTCTGGGTTAGGAAATTTCAGAACTTTTTTTCATATATTGGCCGCTCCTGAGTGTAAGCCGCATTTCCGGGTTGGGATAAAAATTTTAGTCAAAATTATGCGGCTTATAATAGTGAAATTACTGTACATTTATGAAGAAACATTGAAACTTAGTGCACCAGTATGCAGCCCAGAGACAAGTGGTTTCCTAAATCAGAAACATAACTTATGACATATTGTTCTGTGTTTTCTACAAATCAATCTTTATTTCACAAGTTTGTTTGCATAGCCAAAGCACAGATGGAAATTATGAACTAGTAAATTTAGGGCATGATGCAGGAGGCTGGAGAAAACATTTTAAAAAACTCATCTACAGTTCATGTGTTGCCTTAACTATCATGATTATTTCCTTGATGTCACTATATCCATGTATAAAATATTTCTATCCCTGTTCAGAGGGAGACTACATTGAATTCATTACATGAGTCATTTATCTGGAACACCTGTAAGTGTATCCTTTAATGAAATAAAAACTGAATAAAATCTACTTAGAGTTCTGGGGGGGGTCAGGAAATGCCCTCGGCACCTTTGGCTACTTATCCTAAACTGAAAGTAAAATGGCCCAAAAATTCCTGGTCCCATTCAAAACTCCATCCTATAATTTTATAATATTCAGCTATTGTGACTGAAATTAAATCCAGGCTGATCCAGCCAGACAGCCTCCTCTCTATATGTATATGAACATGTCTTATAAACCTTCCACTGAAAAGGATTAATGATGCTCTCCAATTCTGTAGTGATCAAATTTGTAAATGGGGATGGAGGCATAACTCGCCCTTCAGTGTCCCTACACTCAGGCTAGATCTCAAAATTGTAAAGGAATAAAAAAGCCAGTTTTAAACACATAGCAAAAATATAATGTAGAATCCCCCAAAAACACTGGAAGTCTGTGATTTCTACACTTTAGATGGTTTCTTTTTGCATTTGTGTTTGTTCAATGGATAAGTAAGTGATCGTTTGAGGTTGTTGAAATGCAGCCTCTAAAACACAATTTACTATACAATGACATGCTGGTTACTGTGCTTTGAAATACAAGTAAAAGGCACAGAAAATTTTCACAGTAGCACTAAAATTATGATTTCTTTAGCTACCAACATTGCAATGTCAGGACAATTAATTCTACTTCAAACATCACCATCCAAAGCATGGATTTTTGTGGCTGTTACTAAGGTAATATAGTTGTTGATGTGTATCCACAGTGGAGTTCAATATGTCTCCCATGCCTCTGCTCTTAAAATCTTCCACAGAAATAGTTTGAATTTGCTTATGTCAGGGAAATAAGCAGGACTAAATGCAAAGTATTGCTGTGCTGCCTTACTTCTTAGACATCTAGGGCCTCCTGTGTGTAATGTTGCATGTAACAGATTCAAAATGAAGGCTGCGTGCAAAACTTCAGCACACTTGAGATCTGTCTCTTCTGTAGAAAACTTTGTTTATGATATGCTTCTCTATACTGAAGTTCTGACATAAAACTCAATATGCTTCTATTTCTTTCACTATTATTAACTCTTGTTTCTCAGAAGTTTTGCTTTCCCTCATACAAGGAAAAGCCAACTAAGGAGTACATAAAAGTGTTTAAATTATTTTAAAATACAAGTAACTGTTCTTTCTATCTTCAAAAATCCATTTTAACTTAGGCTTTTCTCTTACAGTTATTTTTTTTAATAATACAGCTTTTTTATAAATTTAATTAACCTGATGCCTCACTGGAAAAAGTAGCGAAGTAAAACTGAAAAATGTACAATAATTTTCCCTATGCTATGCTGTTGTAAGACATAACCTGCACAGTATTAGAGCTCTTAGAGGAAGTATAAAAGTCATTATTCTAGAGGGTCTCCTATGAAGCTCCTCTTTAAGTCTAAGAACTGAGATTAAAAAAGTGTTTGAATGATTTCTATGCTTTTGCTGTGATAGATGACTTTTCACTGCTAAGTTCAGTCAGGTTCCTCAAAAGAAGCTTTTGATAATATGTAGTTTGTGATTTTGGTGTTTTGGTTTGGTGGCTTGGGTGTGTTTTTTGAGTAAGTGACATCTCATATACTGTCTGTTTTATTCAAAACTTTTTCAGATGCAGGACTTGGCCCCACAACCATTCCTTCTCATCTTGGGAAGTTTTCTTTTACCCAGTGCGGTCTGATATTAGTTTACTCAGTCTTCCTGTCAGGCATAGAGAATGCAAATTTCCGTCAAAAGCTGTTAGAAGCTAACTAGCCAAGCAGGACTGTTTCAGCAGGACTGCCCTGAATATGATTTCAGTGGTATTTACCACACATTTTACTTAACAGAATTTCCTTGTTCTCATCTTTTAAAAGTAATTCTGTCTTCAACTGAGATCCTTTGAGGTTGTCGGAAGACCTATGATTTGACAACTTCTTGATCAAGTGCTCATCCATATACCCAGTGCCCAGTGTTCCCTGTTCATTCTGTGAACACTTGTGTGTTAAAAGTCTGTTGCCGCCTGACTGTTTTGCAGTGAATGTGAGCAATAAGAATAGTATGGTAATTTAAACTCATGGTTATAAATTACCATTAAAAATGGTCTCTTGGCAAATGAGGAGGAACACATCGCACCTCTGTAAAGAAAAGTATGCATAATAATGAGTGCACAGCTATTTAAATTGCTTGGTTATCCTTTGACTGAGCTGAATCATTTGAGTTACAGCAGAAAAAACTGAAGCAGAGGAGTTTTTGATAAATATGGAAAAAGCAAAGAAAATTTTTGAAATTATATCTAGTGACATTCAAAAGTAGTAGCAGTAATTAACATCCTTTTGTAAACTTAAACAAAAAAATCAAATCTGAGAAAAAAAGGAGTCTAAATACTGAAATTTTATATTATGAATTTTCTCTTGTTAAAAGTGTCCCTTAATTACAAAATAATGCAAGTTAATAAAAAATATTTCAGAATTGGGACACTTTGAGAAAATATAAGGTTTTTTCCCAGTGGAAAAGATGTTAGCATCTCCTAGAAGTGCTGCATCCTTCTAAAAAAAACATAATAACATCTTATAGCATCCAGATTTTGAAAGTTCGAAATTACAGTAATTTCATTATTATAAGATTATAAGCCGTACCAGTTTGACTAAAATTTTGGTCCCAACCCGGAAGTGTGGCTTACACTCAGAAGCGGCCAATACATGAACAAAGTTCAGAAATTTCCTAGTCCAGAAGTGTGAGCTGCGGGCTGATCTGAGCTCGCAAATTGAGCACCTGCTAGTAGAACCTGCGATCATGTGATTGTTACAAATTGGTTACTTTGTTGCACAGTGGGAGAAGGCGGACTCCCGCCGAAAGCACAAGGGAAGGTGGGCGCTTGGTCCCATCGGCACTGCAGTGTGGGGGAAAGTGGGGGCTCCCTCCTGCTGGCACCTCGGGGCAGCGCCAGCCTGGGGCGAGTGAGCCTGATGGCAGTGGTGCGGGAGGCTGGGGCCTGGGGCTGGGGCACCACTCTCCCACTCCCAGGTGGCAGTGGCCAGCAGCCGCTCCCCCGCTCCCCAGCAGCAGCGGGCAGTGGTGCTGCTCTCCCACTCCCTGGAGGCAGTGACGAGTGGTGCCATTCTCCCTCTCCCCGGCAGCAACAGGCAGTGGCGCTGCTGTCCCTCTCCCTGGTGGCAGTGGCAAGTGGGGCCGGGGCCGCTCCCTGGTGGCCACCCCAAGCAGGACCGAGCCAGTAAAACCCATGATTGCGTGATTATTACAAATTGGTTACTTTGTTGTGCGTGGATCCTCGCTGCGAATGAAAGTGCGGCTTATAATCCTGTGCGGGCTATATATGGACAAAGAGAGGAAAGTTGCCTACACTCGGAAGTGCAGTTTATAATCAGGTGCAGCTTATAATCGTGAAATTACTGTACTTGAACATATTGGTCTGGCAACTTAGTTTGATCTTACATTTACATGATCTTTATAGCAAGTTACATATTAAAATTAATTGCATTAGTTAATAATACTGCTCTAATGCAAGTGAAAATCTTTCTCAAGAACTCAGTGTCTACCTCTACACAAATGTCCTAACTTGTCTTTTTTCTCTGAATGTTAGTGAAAAAGCAGTTTCCATAATATTAAAATCCTCTTGTGGCCAGAGAGCAGATTGTCTAGTCCCTACATTTTTCTCTCTTATGTCTTTTTACTATGATGAAAATTCCCAAAAACAATATGTCACCCTGTATTTAAGAAATATGCAAGCATATAGCCAAACTGCTGTTGTGTAGCAAAACGCTCTGGTCTGTCTGTGAGGATAGGGAGAAGTCCACAAGCATCTGATGGATAAATTTATTAATGCAAACCTGTTTTGATCTACTGTTTCCAGAACTTCCTGTAGATATATTTGAAGAACAGATGATATCCTTAATGAATTCTTTATTAACCTAGATGCAGCTAGGAAGAAACAAAACTCATATTCACTCAATTACTCAGCACAGCAGAAGTGCCTGGTAGAGTACGGGAATATGTTCCAAGTTAGTTTTTTCCATGGACTGGCCATCCACTCTGCCATGTATTGGTATGATATGAAATAATATGGGATTTTGAACACAAATATCCTACCAAAAAATCAACAGTAAACAGAATGACCCTTTTCCAGATTATTGTAATATTTGTACTTATTGAGAGACATTAGTGCTAGTCCTGGTGTTCATCTCTTCAGTCCAAAAAGAGGAGGTGTACGCAATAGTTACTGAACTCACAGGGAGAAAAAAGCCAGTTCCATTCAAGTAGCTTTTTTTGTAGTGGTCAAATCGATGATCAAGATGTCAATACTCTTTTATAAAGTGAGGCCTTGCAACCTCTGATGATAACAGGCAAAATATTAATGTTAAAATGCCAATCTAAAACACTTCAAATTGTTTTAGTATCTCAGGAAAGTTAAAACTAAACTTATGCTCTCTTCTCCCAAGTATTATTTTTGAATTTGTTTTTTGAGCTCTCAATTCCTACTGATAGCGCTCTGAATTTACGGTCTTGCACCATACTAAAGCACTTAAAGCAACCTTAATTTGCAGGAAGAATGTGGCTAAGAAGAAAGCATATGAACCTGGAACTGGGAGTCCAAGAAGAACTAGCTCATGGATCTCATGTAGAACACTGAAAATTCATGTATCATCAATCTCCCTGGCAAGTAACATCATTTAAGAGACAGTGGCTGCTGAAGCTAGGATTCTATATTGTTTATGTTCTTGCTTTCCTGTCTTTCCAAATGTTCGTCAAAATTATCCTTTTTATTTCACTTTCGTCTTGACCCCATTTTAGTCATCTTAAAAATTCGAGTCTGTTTATGCTGTTTTGCAAAGATGCTGTAAGTGTTTCTACATGGACTAGACTATGGAGCTGCACTGTGGCAGTATTCTCTACAAGCTAATCAGTTCTGTTAAAAAGCTGATTGCTTTAACTCTGCCTGTGCTAACATGGGTGTCCTTGTTGTGAGACCACAGATATTTAGTGGTTCATTAGAGATTTGCCCTGAAGCATCACATGTGTGCAACAAAGCATAGATGTATTTTGAGTGTCTGTCACGGAACAGAATCTCTAAAATGCTGTAAGGAAATACTGGGAAAGCCCACATTTTTTCCCCAATGGCTTTCCATTTGGCCTGAAAATGTTGAAGTGGTGTGAAGAATTTTAACTGTAGTCTTTCTTTGTTTTCAAGTTCTTTAGAAAATGCAGTCTTGCTACAAAGAGCTGTCACCTTGATTTTGATATTAAATTCAGTAGACATAGATAAAACATACCAGGCTTTCTTTACTGCCACCTTTTTCAAGAGCTTTTATGCAATAATCTGTTTCTCAGTGAACAGAAGGCTATGTTGATCTCCTAATGCCTTTTAACATGTGCCTGCCTGCAAATGTCTGAAGTTTTTACAAGTAGCTCATTGCTGCAGACTGTGGCAAGAGGCAAAATATCCTCATACTACTTGTCCAGGAATTTCTTCCAAAGTTGGTGTTGACTGGTTCCATGACATACGTGATTCATCCTTGCCTTTTGCAAATCTGCTACTTCAGGAAATTAAGAAGCATCATGTAAGTAATATTGAAGAGAAGTCACACAAATAGCACCAAATAAGAACTAGCATCTTTATCCGATAGGAAATACTAGATAATAGTGGTTTCTAAAATGCCCCTACGTGAAGCAAATAATTCTCTTCCACTCCCCAGAAAATTTTAGCTAAGAAAACAGAGAAAGACATGGAAAGTTAACAAAAAAGGCATCAGACACTGTTTTTTTAGCTCTTCGGAGCCTCTGATATTGTATGTTTTGCTGTGACTGCATAACTTTTACTATAAAATATTAAAAAAAAAATTACTAGGCTAAAGCATGCTAAAGTAGAAAAACCCACAGTCAAACCCAGAAAGAGAGCCAATGCATCCTTAACTTCTGCCTAACTTACAGCATTATATAAAATATTCTGGTTTTAGTATTGTGTATGCCAATATCAATATTATTTTTTTCCTAGAGTTTAGCTTCTAGTTCCAGATTCTAAATAATGTCTATCTTTCTTTCCTTTTTGCATCTGTATTCTCAAATTCTTTTAGAATTTGAATCTTGGACAACAATTGGGAGGAAATATTCTACTACTCACACTTTTCCACTTGACACTCCTACAAGAAAAGAAAATACAGATTAATTTTTTTCCCCAGAAACACAGGTATTGCTTTTGACAAGAGCACAAATGTCTAGAATGTGCTAAGAAGAGTCTTGATTTTAGATGCTAATTATTAGCCCTTTACTTCTATTAGTAAATTATAATGACAAGCCAAAATTAGTTGATCCTAGTTATCACTCATGTGAATGATGTGACCGTAAAACTACCATACTGTGAGTCTTGGTATTTTGATGTTGCTTATAGGAGTTATTGACACAAGAAAAATCTTTCTACTGGGAATGTACACCAGCACACATATAAATGTGAAAAGAGAGAAAAAAACCCAGTTTGTGTATTGAGATCAATAATCTGAATTATAAATATGATGGACACTGCAATTTTTAAAGAATTACACCATATGTACACCAAAGACCTAATTTAAATCATCTAAGGCTTCAGTCATTCAATTACTGTTGCACAAATGAGACATTTAATCTTCTCAAATACAGAAAAAAATAGGTTTAACTTTGGTCTAGAACTCCAAATGTTTCTAAGAAGATCATTTGTCTTTCTCAGAACCTTCAGGTACAGCTTCTGCTGGGATAGCATGCAAGTGATTTGGAGAATTTTTGTAATATTTTGCAGAACAAAAGGTGATAACTATTTCATACACTGAATGATCATAAAGAGATTTACCTGGTTTATAAATTTTAAAAATATAGACCTTTAAGTTCTTTTGGGCTATTCACATGTGAAATCTTAGTTAAAGATTAAGTTTCAAGTTCTGTAACTTTGAAGTTATGTTTTCTTTCTGATTACAACTCATTTCAATTTCTGGATCAGTTATGGATCAGTGTATGACTTGTCCTGCCGTATACTTCACAAAAAAAAAAAAAAATTAACAGGTATGTAAATTTTACATGTGCCATATAGATACTCTCATTATGAAAACCAAAGTTTAATACTATTGGGCCTTGAACTGGGATAAGACTAAAACAATCCCTACTCAAATCAGAATATATTCTCCTTATGCATCTCCCCTTGCCTTTACTCTGGTTTTGACACAGAAGTATTAGAATTTGCCCTGGCTATAAAGTAACAATTACCAGGAAAGTAAGGAAAGGAGATTTCCTCAGCATATACTTGTCTCAGTCAGACAGTGAATGCTTGACCTACCAGGCTATTTGTTCGGGTTAAACTCTTGGAGGAGGAGGAGGTCAAGGACACTCTGGCCAGAGTGCTCTCTTTGCCATGAGTCTGCCCAGCAGACAAATTTGTGGCCCACAGAGCTGCATCCAGCAAACAAAAGAGCTCTTTTTGAAAACAAACTCTGAGAAACCCTGGCAGCCAGAAGCCAGCCAGGCTTTTTGAAAACCTTTTGGATTACCAGAAATGACTGGCCAGAGGTTGCTTCAACTCAGGAAGGTGGGCCATATTGAATCAACCTTGAAAGAATAAATCTGCAAGGGAGGGTTAAGGGGATACGGGGAAGATTATGAATAAATATTTTCCTTTTGACCAAGTCAATATGTCTGTTGTCTGTGCAAGGGCTGTGTCAAAAAATGGCCTTCAGACTTAAAAAACTTTTCAATCTGCTCTGGAAAATTCACTACAGAAAACATGAGCTCACCTCTGGGTTTTGGATAACTTGAACATTTTTTTTTCATAGTATTTTTTTAACCTATTCACAAAAACACTGTCAAATCTGCATCAGCTGCATGTCCTGTGTGTAGCACTCTAGCACTTTGAAGCAGGAAAGTCTTTGAGCCAAATGTCGTCGTTTTTTGTTTTCATAATTTATTCTTCGCTGACAGAAAGTCTCTGAGAATACATGTGGCACTGCATAAGTAACAACAAAATTTTCATACCTTTCCATAAATTTGTCTGACCTCTTGTTCAAACATGTTCTCTGCGGCTCTGTTGAATGTGAATGTATGTCTGTAAGGAACAATACAGCAAGAGCCTCATATAAGTGGAATATCTGCACTTTCATTTGTTTGCAAAGCATCATGAATAATCTGCTATTAGAAATTAAGGTACTAAAGTTGGCTCTGGAACAACTGCAGCAAAATTTCTTGGTGGAAAGTCATGTTCTTAATCTTTAAAGAAAGATGATGCTGTTCTTAAGAATTCTTAGAGGATTTTAAAAATTATTTTTTCCTTCCTTTGTAAAATCCAAAAAAAAATTCAATGTTTAACACTACTGGTTATCTGAATAAAACAAAAATGTAAATTTACATTGCTTTACTCCTTCTCCATATAAGAAGAGTTTACAGTCATTCTCGAAAATATAACAACCTGTTATCTCCATTTACGTGCAGAAGCAATCCCACGTGTCCACATGTGTCATGGTGAGGGTCTATATATGCACACAAAAAGTGCTCAGAAGGTCAATAATTGTGGTACATCTAATTGTTATCTGATAACTTGGCATTTTGATGCTTCATTAAGATAGCTGTGCTTCCTCAGGCATGGGGAGCCAGGACCTATGGCAGTCACAGTGGCAGCTGTGTCCCCCCCAGCATGCAGTTCTGAGGCTACAGAAATGGGGCTGCTGAGATCAGGTTGGTGGCAGGTTCCAGGAAGCTGGCAACATTCATGAAGTCTTGTGTGAGCTTACATGGCCCTGAGAAGATGACCTTCTTTTGATACCTCTGAAATAACGGAACCATAATAGCAATTAGGTAATGGTGCTCTTTCTGCTCAAAGAAAAAATTTAGATTAAGTTAACAATGCAATATTTTGCCATGTTCATTCTTCTTGTGAGGTTGATGGTGTGATAGCTGGGACATGTGGACTCACAAGTGAGGGGAAAACTGGGAATATATATAAAATTTCAGGTTTGTTTTCTTTAATTACACACCACACAGCTGAATTTCTGTTCAGATGGAGAGGGCCAGGATTTATAGGGATGGATTTAGGTTTTGTAGCTATTACATAACAAAAGAAAATCTTCCACCGACTAAGAGCAGACTACACATTTTCAGCCAGATGTTGAGCAGTAGTGTTATGAAAAAAGAAGACAAAGGAATTTGAAGTGCCCGAGTCCACAATTTAGGTGGTCAGTAATCTGGCAGATCACTGAAGTCTTGAGAATACTGGGCAAGGGTACATGGTTCTGATAATACTGCTAATACTGGTTCTTCTGTACACAAAGCTTCATGTCTGAGTTTGAAGCTCTACCTTTAGAATTTTCTGTGATATTGTGATTGTAAAACAGTATTACCCAGTTTTCACTAACACAAGTGAAGATGTGCCAGGGCTATTGTGGCACAGGAATAGAACTACTTAAGTATTTAGGCAGTTATATATCTGGTGTTTAGCTACTGCACACTCTCTTGAAAAATTAACAGTATAAGATTTTTTTAAATCATGGCTAGCTATGTGAAAGTACATTTTTTCTCTTGTTTTTATTGGAGGATACAACAGTTATTTTTATCTGGAAAAATACTTGCGTCAAACTCTAGGTTCAGTTGTCTACATTTTGTTTAGCTTATTTGACGTTTCTGAGAGTGACCCATCTCCAAAGGGTGAATTCAGCACACCACAGAAGCAAGCAGTAATAATGGATATGACATGGAAATGATTTAAGATGAAAGGTGTGCTTGAATTTGTAGGAAACTAGAATAACCTAAAAATCAGAATTTGCTCATGTTTTACTCATAGAAAAACCCATGGTTACCACTGAAGACAAGATTTTTCCAGAGACTGAAGAGGTTTCTTTTTCCAGGTGTTCATTTAATTTTACTTCTTTAGTCTTTCAAAAACAACAACTAAAAATTCAGCTTCAATTTGTCCTATAGTTAAAACACATAGAAATGAATTTTCTTGACTATAGCATGCTGTTTTTTTGTAATTTTATGAATGAGGGTGCCATTATTTTTATGTCTAAAACAAGAAATTGACCGTTTTGGAAGCCTGACTGCCACTGTAGCTGCTGAGCTCTTCAGCAATTCTTACTCTGTGGGAATAGCCTGAATATTCTCAGCTCTGGAAAAAGTCCCAAAAATAATAATACCTAGAGAGACCATTTACAGAATTGCTCTTACACACTTTTTCCCCCTTTGTATGTGTTCCCAGAGATCTGGGAACTCTTCAAATTCCCCAAAGCTAAACATTTCCAGGTACCTTTTTGTATTAACATAGCTCTCAAGAAAAAGAAAAAAAAAAAAAAAAAAAAAAAAAAAAAAAAAAAAAAAAAAAAAAAAAAAAAAAAAAAAAAAAAAAAAAAAAAAAAAAAAA
>PYHW01009260.1:771182-786777 GCA_013186435.1 Turdus rufiventris | reverse complement strand
GATCTACATGTTGCAAATTTTGCTGACTCCCGGCGGGTGCGCCTTATAGTCCGGTGCGCCTTATGGTCGTGAAATTACTGTACTTTGTTTTTCATGACTCAGTTGCTGTTTAAGTCATAATGGCTGGCTAAAAGCTATTTAAATGGGACAGAAAAGCCGACCATTAAAACAGCATTTTGAGAAATATACTGGGAGAGTGGCTGATGACCTGTGTCAAAATCTGCTGTGTGGAAGGAATCTTTCATGACAAAAGAAGTGTGGATCTTTGCTGAATATTAATTTGCTCTGTGCTTAACCAGCTAAGCAAAACTAGCTGCGACTTTTAATCCTTCCTTTGATAGAAAAAATTAACGATTAATTATACCTCTTCCTGAAATGTCTCTCAATCTATTTGCCACATGATCTATTCACCATACAAATATAGGATTCAATATTTCAACATTTTCGCATTATATGAAGGATAAAGTCTAGGATGTTGAGATTGTTTATGCTGGACTTACACAATAGTTTTTCAGTCCTTCTCTCATTTAGGACCTGTCACTCAAGTAAAGAATTGACAGAATGGTTGCTCTTTTTACAGTCCCAGCTGCCAAATTAAATTGTATTTGTGGGTTGACAGGTAGGTGTTCCCTAGGTTTATCCCATGCCTGCACCCATTTCCCATAGGATTAATGATTGGGGTCTTTTTAACACATTAAGTAGCCCTTTCCAAGTACTTAACATTATTACAGAGATGTTGAGTAAACATCACTCCACATATGCCTTGAACTAATGAAAAACACACTGTTTTTACCAGTTTAAGTGGGAACCTCATTTTTTTTTCTCACCAGAGCTGAAAAATCTTTCACATGTAAACCATGTCAGGAACCATTTTTCTGTGTAGCACCCCAACAGAATGAATCTTCACAAAATTTTTTGTGAAAATCAGCCTTTAAGAACAGAAACATTCACTCTCAAATTTAGTGTGTATTTTACAGTGGCTTTTAATCCTTTGCAGACCCCACTAGTCAAGAAATATAACTCAGCACAACCTAACGGAGTCAGCACAAATTAATTAACAAAGCAGTAAAGCAGTATTTGTAAAAATATGCTACTGCCTAGGGGCTACTTCCTACTTATTCTTCTTTATTTGAATGCCTAGAGTCTCGAGAACTAAACCACATGCCACTCCTTTTTATTGCAATGTACTATAGTCCTCCTTATCTGACAGGGTTTGGTGAAGAACACACTGTACATCCAAAGGGTACGTAAACCCTGCAACTCTACAATAGCTATAGTAATAAACTGCTCCTGCTCTGACCTCAGCTAAATTGAATTCCCATTATTTCTGTGTCTGTATGATGATAGAAAATTCTCTCTTTGAAACTTAAAATCAATCCATATTTTACAAATGGCAGGTTTTACTGTTTTCCTCAGGCAAAACTCCTGAAACAAGTTTAATGAACATTTAGCCCGAAGACTATGTACCCTAAGACTTCAGTAAATTTCTTATAATGATGATAGTTTTGTTAGAATAAATTAATGGCTGTGTAAGGATATGAATGATAGATGTAAAATATCAATTTATCTGTCTTCAGTTCCCAAAGAGTTATGTCATGATTCAAAACAATTCCAGTTTCAGAAAAATCAAGTTTTTTACAGAAAATATGGATACTGTCTTACTTGTCTCTTGCCGGAATTTTGTGATGAAAAACTGTGACACTTCAGTTCCGTGTTATTTTACTTTGTCTGCTCTGTTTTCTGTAAGTAGTCATTTATTTAAAAGAAAACAAAGACACTTTACACTGTCATAGTCTCATTAATCTTCCCTATTTACCGAGAGTTAAGTTTTGGATAGTTAAGGATACTTAAAGGTTGCAGTTCTGCTTCTTTCCTTTCTTCTAACTTTTCTATTTTTAGTAAGAGAGAGAAGGAGGTTAAATCTATCCCAGTGTTTGTGAAACACTCATACAGCCCAATGGGAATTATATACATCCAGATAAGCATCTGTGGCACAGTAATAACTGGGATTGTCTTCTAACATGCAGCGTGCTTCCTTCCTGAGTGAATCCTTAAGCCAAAGTTGTCAGTCAGAATATTTCCGTCCCTGTGGGAAAACCTGATTTCCCACCACTAATGCAGTACTACCCAGCAGCTCTAAAAATTTCCATTCACTAAACAGTAGCAAAGATCCATTATTTTCCTCTTTGTTCTCATTATAAAAATGTAGCTCACATATGGTGTGGGAGGGAAATGCTACAGAGTGCACTTAGAGGACATATATTGTTGAATTACAATTGCCACTAAAATTACATTTTAAAAGTCACTGAAAACAGAATAAACCTCTATCAACTATGCATTAGATAGTGATCTAGTCTGATTCACACACATAAATCTAAGTCACAAGTACAGATAAAATATTCTTGGTGTATCTTAATTATTTTTTTTCTTTGTAAACAGAGTTATGAATGCATTTTTTCTGATTATTTGTAGTAGCACCAGAATCCAGCCTCTACCCTTGAAATATCAAGATTTTCCAAGTGCTATGAGAGGTAGTTTTCTAATGTTTATTTTGTCAGCTTCCTCTTCCTGGTGGACTGCCATTTGATATACACAACCAGGCAACTTGAATTTCAATCAGAGATTGTTGTAGTCCCTCTTCTTGCTACAAAGTCATAAATTCATAACTGTTGAGAAGACCGGCATTTGAACTCTTTATTTTTTTAATGCAAAATTTTAGGTATGATTTTTAAAAATTTATTTGCATGTAAGATAAACTCATGATACTTTCTAGGATATGTCATAGGATTCCTATGTCTGTGAATAAGAAATTCATAGGGTATCCCTCTGGAGAGTAAAGCAGAATAACAAAACTGGCATGTTTAAAATGTAAAGTCCTTTAAATAAACATACATGTAAACTGTATTTCTAGACACTGTGTTCTGAAGATTTTTCAACACATAAAAACCCTGACTCAAGGGTTGTCCTTGAATATGAAAGAGATGTGGCTTTTGCATTTGACATTGACCTGCTGTACCTGAAAAATATGTTGCAATCAGCATAAAGAACTGTTGATTTGGGTCAGAGATTACAGACAGAAAATTTCTCTTTGCACAGTTTTGTTTCATATACTGCTCTTTGACTTTTTAAAATGATCTCTTAGTAATGCTTAGAGTGATGGAAATCTTTACTTCATTTGAGCAAATGCCTTAACTATCTGCTTTTCTCTCTTCTCCTCATGAAGTTTCAGAGGAATGGCAGGTATTTACCAAGTCTCTGTGTGAAGTCCAAATAGATCTTGGTCCCTTAAAAATCACTCTTCCCCTGTGTGGTGTATTGCTCCCAGTTATTCCAAACATTGAATTCTGGCAACAGAAAAGGTCATCCTACCCTATCAAGTGTTACTTGAAGTGATGGCTTATTCGTATCCTTTTACCCTTTAAATCAACTGTGGAATCAGAAACCATCCCTAGTGATGGGACAGTTGCTTTCTGAAAGACAGGATTCATATGTTCAGATACGAATGTTTGTCCAGAGTGTGTGCCTGGTCACATATATATCTGTGTATGTGTGTTCTGTACATGTGCTCTATATGTGTATGCCTAATGCGAACGTATCTTGAGCCAAGCTTCTCACTGGACCAGGAGGAAAAGATGCATCTCACCACACCCACTATATGCCCTTAAAATATAGCTGTTTAAAACGTCCTTTCAAGTTCTTTGTGCATTTGCATTAGTATGGAGATAATAAAGGCCAGTTCAGTTGACCAAATATATAGTTCATCTTCACTTTTTCATAAGTAGTTACCCTGATACAGAGTCAAATGTACATAACTCTTACCTACCTACAAGAAATTCTGTGAAAGATAAACCTAGTACCTATGGGTAGGATTTCAATAGTAATTACTGCTAAGTGGGTCACCACTGTTCCAACTCCTTCCATGCAGCAAAACTCAAAATAAGGAGTATTTATTCTCCACTGTCTTTAAGGAGTTTCAGGAAGAATATGATTTATCATGTATTAAGGCAGAAAAACAAACAAACAAACAAAAAAAAAAGGCAAACCACACCCCAACAACAACATCAGCAACAAACAAAAAACTCCAAACAACCAGGTTTTGCCTTACTTAAACTTTTAGCAGGAAGAGACAGATATTTGATCACAAGTTCATTAACTTGTCTCTAAATGTGTATTTCAACTACATAAGTCACATCTGAATACATTGCAGTCACAGATTTAGCATTGGTCAAATCATCAGTGCACCCATTAGAATTATTTACTCATTCACTACTGTGAGACGGGATTAGGACAAAGGCAAAGTAGACTCAAACTCTAAAGACTGCAAAGAAAAACTTTATTATGAGAAACTTGAAAAAAATAATAACAATCTGAAAAAACTTTAAGAACACCTCTCCTTCCTTCATGTCCTACCTTGGAGGACAGGTTTGTGCTAAGAAAGGCAGGACCCTCTCTTTGAAATGGAGAATGTAAACCCCCTCCCTCTAAATTATTATGATTTTGAAATCAAGGGACTCTCAGGCAAAGATATGAGAATTAGGAATAATAGTTCTTTTCTAGGGAAATTAAAATAGAAATACAGTACTACAAAGAAACAAACTCTAAGCCCTGACAAAGTCAGAGTACAACCTGAAACCCCTCAGGCAGGCTGTTGGTAGCAGTTTGATTAAATGGTGGTTGCAGTCCTCTTGCAGTGACAGATCTGATTCAGTTGAAGCAGTGCTCCTGTACAAGGTGCAGTTTCTCTCCGGAGGTTCAGTGATGATGTGGAAGAATCCCGTTTCCCTCTGGAGTCCAGTGTCCCAAAACCTCTGTTTTTATCTTGGTAAGAAATGTTGGGCTCTTCCCCCTGGCTGGAGCAACTTCCAATGGGATGCAGTAATTTTATCAGTCACACAGTGGGACTCAATGGGCCATTAGCAGAAGATACCTCCCTGCAGGAAGGATGGGTTGTGAAAAGACAAAGAACAATGTCCTACCTGGTTTTAATGGATGGCCCATTAGCAGAATATCTCCCACAGAGATAAGGAACACTGCCCCCACCCTCAAGAGATGGTGATAGAATAGATACCTTTGATCATATCCTGTATTGTAACCCAAGACACTTCACATCTTCTTTTCTTTCACACCAACAGTGTACAGAAAAAAATCAGTCAGTTTACCATTTCTAAAAATAGACTTTCAACAATTTGCTTGGGAGAGGAGACTTCTCTTCAGTCTATGGAGATTTCTCCACAAGAAACAGTTTTCTTGTGGCTTAGATGTCACAGTGAATCAGCTGCCCAAGAGAATGGAAAACTAATCACTAGTAAAAATTCCTTCCTTGACTTACAGTCTTCCCACTGCTATTATTGAGGATTATTGAGGGCTTCTTCCTTTTGTCTGACCTCAGTGTTTTCATGGCGTTTCTGTGTGTATCTTCACCTTCTCTTTCACTTAGGAGAGAGAACAAAGTGTCTGCAAATCTCATTCTGGGCCATGAAACAGTGAATATCTTGCCTAGGCAGCAGTTGGAGCAGTTGGGGTCGAGTATTTCAGATTGTGCAGGAGGCTGGGCCAAGATAGCAGGAGCCTAGCAAGAAACTGGTGGCTGGTTTGGCTGCATGACTATTGTGATTTATGTTATAAAGTAACTCGGGTTTTATGAAAGACGAATCATGTTTGTATAAATAAAGAAATTAATGAAGTAACTTTAGGAACGCTGAGCCACAGCGAGAAGGAAAGGTTGCTTCATATAATTCCAGCGCTGCAGCTGCTGACAAAGCCACAATTGGCAAGTTAATAGAACCAGTCCCAACGTAGGTGACTCCTTATGAGCCAGTCCAGGAAACTCCCCCGGCCATGACTACCATGAATCAAGATAACCAGGGTCTTCAGGAAAACCTACATTTCAATACCCAGTTCCCATAAACCAAAATCTGCACACATCAAAATTCATCGCTGCCCAGAAACTGTTTTGTCCAGTTCACTGTGGAGAAAGGAGACTACATGAATATGGGAATCCACAACAGGAAAAGAGGACTTTGTGAACACAGGGGGATCTGATGCAATAGAGGTAAGATCAGCATGTGTATTCACTCAGCACTGAACCTGGGCTCGGTGCTGTCCTTTTTGATTGTGACTATTGAGGACCGTGTTTCAGTCATGAAAAATAAAAATTGCTTCCTGAATCTTTTTAATTTGCCTTGATTTGTTTATTATCTAAACAACTATTTTCTGGCATTTGCTACATTCAATTCCAGCCACAGATGGAATTGATGGTTGGTGTTACCTTCTAAGGGTCCAGAATCGGGATTCCCAGGTTTTTTTGCCTTTACATGCATCTTCACAAAGGCTCATAAACTTTCTCATTGGTGTAATAATGTGTCAGTATGAAAAACCAGACACCCATTGGTCCTTGCCAGGTCCAAAGTAGTCTGCCCAGTTCCTGACGGGAACTATTTCAGAAAATTTATGCAAACCACCACAGCAGCTGATGAAGATCAGTCTTTGTATGTGCAGATTGCCTGACGGTTTATGCAACCTCAAGTTCTCATCATGGCCTATTCTCTTCATAAGTTGCTTGTAGGTAAGTTAGGAGTGAATGGGAATTCACACAGATCAGTTGTCCCCCTTTCCTTCACCTCCCGATTGAATCAGAAGACTTCTGCTTGGGATAGGCTTGTAGAGAAACACTATACCCTTTCACTGGATTCAGTCTTGGTGGTCTTGTGTGACTTTTTTTCACATGTCTCTGCCAATCATCATCTGTGTGCTCAAGTCAATATTGCTTCGATACATCCCTGAATTTTGAGTCAGATACGCTTCTTTTGCTAAGGGCAGGTCTACTCACCTTATTCATGAATTACATAACTTTCTCTTTCAAATTTGTACTATGAACTAGTATATTTGAATAACTAAATATTGTACAAACTTTATTTAAATTGAATGTGGATGCACATCAAAAATATTTCTTATCCTCATCAAACAGTTTACTTTTGAATTGTTCTCTTTTTCTTTGTTCTAAATGCTTTGCATGTTGAGCACATCACATGACTTCAGCAGTTTGAGTTAAGGTTACTCAAATAACTGAAGGAGCTCTTTGGAGGTAAGAATTTTCTTTGTGTCTTCACTTAAAACATTAGCTAGCACAGCCCCCCTGCAACACAGAAACAATGAAATCTAGCAGCTAGTTCTTACCCAAGTGAGGGTGAATTTCATCCCAGGTCCTGGAATGCACAGGATTGCAACAAGTCAGACACCAGAGCTTCCATTTTTATTTTTTTAACTGTACAAAATAAAATTAAAATTAAAATTAAAATCAAAGGGCACAGTTTTCAGTTCATTAGTAGAATTTTGTAAATAGGTAGATGGGTAGATAAATGTATGTAATGTTGATACCCTTTCAGTGAATAGGAACAACATTGATCATTTCACAAAAGCAGTTAATTATCTATATGACCTTGAGTTGCAATTTTATTTATGGAAATTAACATAATTCTAATTAATAAACAAAACATTTTTCTATTTTTGTTTCTTTTGTCTCACTGTCTGCCCGCCAATTTCAACTTTTGTTTAACATCTACAGTCATTGTACTATTTTGGTGAAGTAATCACATACGACTGGTGAAAATGTCCTTGTGTAAAAGGAACTGAATCAGTAAACTCAAATAAATTTTCATAGGCGAGTTTCTTACAATAATTGTCAAAACAATTTCTGTAAAATCTGGCAGCTATGTACATAATTTTCTAAAATTACTCTCAAAATTCTTTAGCAAATAATTATCATTCACATATGTTGGCCTGTTTACAGGTATTTAGAGATAAAATTTCAGTTTTCATTACATTAAAAGTGAAAGTGCATTTCTCCTAGGGGACCAGTTTTTTCTCAGCTTAAATCCATTTAATTCAAGTAATATCGAGGATTTTTGTCCCCATGTAAAATACAAACTTGGTTTTAGTTGAAGAGATTCAGATATATATCTTCTAACAAAAACTGGATTCAAAATTGCACCTTAATTATTGTTGTAATATACTTTGAAAATACAAGGTTTGCTAGTGTTTGCCCCTGTTGCAGTTTCAGAAATTTTTGTTCAAAAAATGCATGACAAAATATGAGTAATGTCTGAACAGATGCCTTTTCAGTTAGATAGCAATAGCTGGAAATCTGAGGCAGAGTAGGGCAGTGATGTATTATTGTTTTCCCTCTATCAGCCTTAGTATCACCATCTGGCTTTCGATTATGGAACTGCAACAAAGTCTATTTTTTCTTTATCACCATCTGGTACCACAGTCAAGTGACAGAGTCACAGAACAAATTTAACCAAAGGTTTTAAGGGTTTCAGCCATTCAGCTTATAATGTAAACCGAAGCTGAAGTGCTGCATATGAAGCACTAAAATAAGCAGGCTAAGGATACAGGCAGTGAACTTGGTCAGCTTAACCTCCAGAGAGAAGAGACCGCAAAATGGCCTGGTTTTGGTCTGGCTCAACCAGCAACATTCTAGATGATTTCTGGGACCATGCAGAGATTTTGATAGTAGGAGTGTGGACACGCCATTTATTTGCTATGTAATCCACCGAACAACCCACATTATGCATTAGAACAAGAGTCCTGCTGTTTAGAAAAAGTGATGCTATTGCTCATACCCATCCAAAATGTGAGGAGGACTGAAACCAGATTGTGCTTTTGTTTACCAAGTGACTGGAGTCTTGCAGTCTTGCATGGGATTATTATGTAATACATGTTTTTGGAATATTTCTATCTCTGTGTGGAGAATCATGATGATGGCAGAAATGGCTCCATGTTAAACTGTTTTGAATGCATGACAATTTTGTTAAAATTAATATCTTCAATACTGCTGAGTGAATACTGCCAAAAAATGGCTGTTTAGTTAAATATGAATTATTTCAGGTATAACTATGTGATGGTTTGGCTGGGATAGAATTAATTTTCTTCAGAGTAGCTGGTATGAGGTTATGTTTACGTTTGTGAACAGTGTTGATAACACAGGGAATTTATGTTATTGCTGAGCAGGGTTTAGACAGAACTAAGGCCTTTGCTGCTCCTCACCCACCCCACCGGCGAGGAGGCTGGGGGTGTGCAGGGAGCTGAGAGGGGACACAGCTGGGACAGCTGACTCCAACCGGGATATCCCACAACATATGGCATTGTGTTCAGCATGTGAAGATGGGGGAAGAAGGAGGAAGTGGTGGATGTTCATAGTGAAGGTATTTGTCACCAGTCACCAGTACATGAGATGGAGCCCAACTATCCTAGAGGAGGCTGAAGGAATTCAGTGAATGAATGCCTTGTTTTGCCTTGCTTGTGTGCATGGCTTTTGCTTTACCCTTCAAACAGTCCTTATCTCAACCCACAATTTTTCTCAAAATCTACTCTTACAATTCTCTCCCCAAAATTACTCTGGGGGAGTGAATAAGTAGCTGTGTGGTACTTGCTTGCTGGCTTGGCTTAAATCACAGCACACTCAAAATAAATTGTGTTTATTCATTACAGGATCTGTAAATTCTTGGCATGAGCCCTTGTTTCTATGATATTAGAAACAGACCCAGTTATTTATCAACTACCGTCATACTTAGGACTTTCATGCAGGTACAAGACACATTCGATTAGGTTTTGTTCACAACATGGTTTCTTGCATGTACGTCATGCTCAAATTGCATACATGTACACATGTATTGATAGGATAACTGACAGCTATGTCAATATTTAAAAAAGAAGCTATCATAAGATGTTAAATGCTGGAAATAATGATATATAAAATTTGCGTTAGACTGGCACTTAAATTGCCTTTCTTCGAGACACGACAAGCAAAGTCAATTTCTTTTTTTCATTATCAACAAAACTATTGCTCCTCCTGCTTTACATATATGACAAATACTAGAACTTTGGTCAATTAGCCCTAAATAACGTTTTATGATTTAGAGTAGCTTTTGAACAGCAACAATAGTTACATCCTGTTCTTTAGAAGAGTATGAATGTTCTGTAGCTGAGAGAAATTGCTGAGAGAAAATGTTAATTTTGAAAATTCAGGTTGGCTTCACCTGTGAGATACTCCTATTTTACACTGGTAAATTACATCCTCTTAATGCTATTGACATCATACTTATCATAGAAATTGAAGCAAAGTAAGAGTGAATAAGATCCAAAAAAACAATCTAAGAAAATGATAAGCTAGTTTTCTTTAAGCTAGGTTTCATATGATTGTGATTTAAGAACAGTTCAGTGCTTTTCTTGAAGTCTTTCTACTTCCAACGTTCATGCAATCCTCAAATAAAATGGAAGTACTTAATGCCTCTCCATGTCCATCTTCTATAATATAGGTGAATAAGAATGCATCATATCTTTACTTTTGTGAGAGTTTATGTTTACAACAGACCTGCTTCTGACCAAAGAAAGAAAAGGAGGATAATTAATCACAAAAGACAGTGTATCATTTTCTGCTCAAAGATGCATCTAATTCTGGCCTTTTCAACTTTTAAGACAGGAAAAAATGTGTATCTTCCATCTTTTGAAAGATGAATGTGTAGCAATTGTGCACTGGAGTTATGCTGCTGTCTTTCTACTGGTATTTAAAAGAGATTGTTTCTTATTCAGAATTATGTGGTGTCCTCTAAAAATTAATTTTCTGATTTGTCGTTTCTAAAGACATGATTCATATTTTCAGAATACTTTTTAACATAATGGAGGCACTTTATAGGTGATTAGAATAAATATTAATAAATATTAATAATATTTTAATTAGATATTTAATAATTAGATATTATTTATTGCATCTGAACTTATTAACAGTAAGTAGTGATATATACACATGTGTTTTATGAAACCTCTTTCCCAGTGAGTGATGCTTGGGGCAAGCGGGTGGTCTACTGCAGCGAAAACCTGTTTGGCTAGGAAGAACTCAGGGATTCCCACTGAGGAGCTACTGCAACATTTACAAAAGCTATGCAGAGCTGCAGGATAGTACTATTTTTGTAAACATCATGATTTGAACTCAGAGATATGTGATCTTGATGATTCTCCCACAGTACATCTCATGCCACTAAATTCTAAATTACATCTATTTTGGCACAAAAATGGGGTTACCCTTCATGCAGCAACTGTACTTCCAGCACAGGTCCCTTTCTCAGCCAGCAAACTAAGAATATCACCTTTGGCATGGATGGCAAAAGTCCCACCTCCACCACCTGCTAGGCAACACACCCTGTCCACAGTTCGAAGAGCTACACAAAACATGGTGCCCACCCTTTGATTCTGGATATTTAGTCACTGTTTGCAGGTTTCACCCTACAGCCAGAGCACACTGCAAATACAGGCTTTAAAGGAATGAAAGCAGGATATCTTTATAATCCACTGACTATATTTAATTTAGCAGAAGATTTGTTGATTCCACCCAAACTACTTCTCAAGCAGTCAAATGAAGGAGATGTGTTTGTAAAACCAGGTGAACTACGAAGGTATTAGATCTTGAATGAAACAGGTGGCAGTGTAAGAAGTAGGACAATGGAAAAGAATCTTTACTTTTTGAGTTCTCTTCCAGGGTTAGGAATAATTTCATATTATAAAAGGAATATTAATTTTTCAAAATATCATTTTTTCACAAGCAGTTGTAAATTAGTATGTAAGCAGCATTTAAAAAATACATTTTGAAAATGCTTAAAATTTGAATTTTTGAGTTCATTTATAATTGAACACACTTTTAGGAAACTTTAAACCATATACTGATATATGTATGTGTACAGTAATTTCACGACTACAAGGTGCACCCTTTCGACTAAAATTTTCCCCCAAACCTGCAAGTGCGCCTTATAGTCCGGTGCACCTTATATGATGTACAAAGTTGTGACATTTGCCACCCCAGAAGTGTGAGCCGTGAGCTGTGGGGGGAGCTGCAGTGTCATGGCAGCCAGGTGGAGGTGGCCCGGGGGCTTACAGTACCACCCCTGCAAGGTGGAGGCAGGCCCGGGGGCCCATGGCTGCTAGGTTGGGGCGGGGTCTCAGCCAGCAACCACGTGGGGGGAGCTGGGGCGGAGCCTCGCTGCAAAAAAAAAGTGTGTCCTACAGTGTGGTGCGCCTTATATGATCTACAAAGTTGCCGACTCCTGGGGGTGCGCCTTATAGTCCGGTGCGCTTTATGGTCATGAAATTACTGTATGTTAAATAATTTCTTCTTCTTTTTAATTTTCTTTAATGTATTTATTTCTCTTTATAGATTGAGATACAAATAATAATAAGGTCCAAACCATGATTCAACCTATGATTTCTTCTTAGCTAGGTGCCAAATAACATGCTAGATACTGGGGTAAAAACACCCATGAGAACACCATTGTGAGCCTAGTTCTTCAGAGATTCATAAGGCTAAGCATTGCCAAAAATCTGAAAAAATCTTATTGTAGATACCAAACCCAAAAAGAACAGTACTGTTTGAATTCTTTCTACCGAATCTCAGAGGGCCAGAATAGTGACTGAAGGAAATCTTTACAAGACAACTAAAAATAACTGAAGCATTTATATACATTTGATATTTCATGTTAAATTTTCAGTGATTCAAAGATTATTTAATTTCATTTGAAGAGGTACTGTAATCTTTACTTACAATACACTTGAAGGTAAAGGCATAATCATTCTTGTATCTATAGGAACTAATTTTTCAGAGTTAATTACAAAGAAAGTATGGTTATGATCTTATTTTTCCTTCATTTTGTGGACCTTATGGCAAAATAGAAGTACAACATCCCTTCGAGGTCCCTTTACAATTAAGAGCTAATGGCCACTTTTGAAAATGCTTTTAGGCTGGGTTATGCACATGCCTCCTGAGAGGAAAAAACAAGTCCATCAGCTTCGATTTTTATGTGGAGGCCTGACCGAATGGCCAGCAGAAACATTTTGGTTTTTGCTCTGCAATATTGTTTCATCTCTTCTGAAAGCCACATAGCTACAAGTGAAAGAAAATGGCAGTCTTCTCAAGCTTCGCTAAGGTTGGGCATTTTACTCCAAAAGTTCATTTTGTGATTCATAAAAATATGCACAATACATTGAACTGGTCATCACAACTGAGATTTGAAGGGAGGCACAAGAGTGGTGTTAAAGCTTTCTATTGCTACAACGTTTAATCAAGTTCCCTTTGGTTATCAATTCTGCTTAAGTCTTTAATTTTTTCTAGATCTCACCTTTCTCGTCTCCTTTTTTCAAGAGCAACTCCAAGGGCCTCAGTGATAACCTTAGCATTTTCCTGTTTCTATTTTGAGTTTGTAGTAATTCAGTCTTCGTGTACAGCCATCCTGCTTTGTTTTCCACTTAGAGCAACACTGTAAAGGTGGCAGTACTCAGAAAAGACTCTCATTTCTTATTGTCAGTACACTTCTTGGAGTAGATATAGTACTTTATCTTGCTGTTTATGTATCTTTAGAAAAAAGTCACTGAACTAGCAAATTTTAGAAACTTTTATATGCAATATAAAAATTCTACTAGGTATCAATGAATTTTCCTTAGAAAAGCTGTGTTACTAGTACTCAAAACACAGCAATTTTTTTTTTCTTAAACTAACTGTTGTTCAACAACTGGGGCTCAGCATTCATTAATGTCTTTGGGTACTCAGTTTGAGTGCAGATCAAGGAACACTGCATTATGCTGTCAGTGCTTTATAAAAATGGGTTAATTCAAAGAAATCAGTGAGTTAATCACTTTTGAATCCAGATAACAGGATGTTTATCTTATGAAAAATAAAACCAGATAACATTTTACAGTGTTCCCCCAACTTTGCAGGAACTCTCAATCATTTCATTATGGATCATAAATTATTGCTGTTTCTCTCTATCACACAGTGCAAACCATAGTTCTCCTGTGCAGATGTTTAGCATGATTCTGGATTAACAGTGCTTCATTTTATTGATGAGTGCATTTTGTGTATTGTACATGTTGGACCAACATCAGGATACTGTTCTTTAACTTCATATTTATCAATATAACTGGCTGGCCCTTGGTTTGTCTCCCTATTTGGATGGTTTATGCCTCAGAAGGAGCCAAGAGGAAACAGAAAGTCTTGATAAGACTGAAATTAACCCTGAAGCTGACTTAAGAAGCTAAATGGAAAAGCTTCTTCTGTAAAGACAGCAATTTTCTGAAGGATGTCTAGCTACCAGGGCTAGTGCTTGGGGATCCTGCTTGGGAAAAAAAAAAACAAGAAAAAGCCCAAACACATAACCTTGGACATTAGTGGCAAAATAATAAAGGACTATGTTTCATTTGTGTTAGTTTCCTTTATTCTAAGTCTTCCAACATTGCATGTTTGGTTTGTCTATGTTTTCATCTACCTCATACCCTGTTATGTTAGCAAAAAGCTTTGCAAACTGTGTATGTGCACACACTCAAACATTTATGAAACGAAATGAACAAAACGGGAGAATGCAAAATACTGCACAACTCACAGTCACTATTTGATTCTTTGTAACTTTCACGTCACTGATCCTACTGATAAGTGAAATTCCTCAATTGCATCAATTTTTCATCCGTTTTAGAACATGCTCGTTTCTGAGGATTGCAGTGTCCAGACAGGAGTGTGACAGGGATACCATTTGCTGCCAGTTAAAAAAAAAAAAAAACAAAAACAAAAAAAACCCCAAAAAACCAAAAAAAACCCCACAAACCTAACAGATCGTTCTTAGGATCATCTTAGAGATCTGGTATTGCTGTTCCTGAATTGCTCAAGGTAAACCTGACACTCCACGTACTCCACTAGAAAATGTGTTAAATCCAAACTATTTCAAAGTGTACAGAGAACGCAGAGTGAGGTACGGATCTGCAAACCCCATGCAGCACTAACTTCTTCAAGTGCAGGGAGGAACTGGGCCAGCAACAGCTCTTCCATCAACAAGCGCAAACCAAGCAAGCGAGGAGGAGGCTGGAGACGCCCTCACACCGCCGACGTGGCCAGCGTCCTGTCCGCAGCACGGTCTCGGGGATGCCTCGGACGCGGCCGCCTGCAGAACACAAGCCCGACGGCGACGGTCATCGCTCCGCAGCCGCACCGCCGTCCTACCGAGCCCATGCCCGTCGCCGCGCCAGACCCCAGCCAGCCCTCGCCCGCGGGCCCTCCCCACGGCGCCCCTCACCCCGCCGGACCGTGCTCTCCTCTTTCCCGGAGCGGCGCCGTCGGGCGCGCAGCGGGATGGTCTCGGTGCGAGCCGCGGGTCCCGCAGCCGCCAGCCCGCGCCCCCTCACCGCGCCGCCCTTGAAATGGCCGCCCGGCAGCGCGGGTCTCCCCTCCTCCGCGCACCCCCCCGCTCCCGGGGGAGACACACCCCCGAACCGCAGCACCCTGCGGAGCTCGGGACACTCCGACCTCCACGCCGCGGAGCCGCCTTGCTCTTCTCGGAGCGCGGCGGGGCGGGAGCAAGGGTGGAAGAGGGGGGATCAGCCGCGCCGCCGCCCGCGTCGGGGAGGCGGGGGCACCGCGCCTTGCGGGGCTGCGGGGGTGCCGCACGCTCTCCCTCCTCACGGCGGGGAGGGATAATAAAGGCCGGCGGCCGCTTGCCTGCGGCGCGGCCACGGCCGGGGGCGCCTCTCCGCGGCCCGGCGGTCACCGGGAGAGCGGCGGCTC
>PYHW01009260.1:751342-769161 GCA_013186435.1 Turdus rufiventris | reverse complement strand
AAAAAAGGTTAGGAGGTAGAATAAAAGGATGCTTTCCTGAGCTTCTACCTTCCAGTGAAAAGCCCACAGTTAAAAGAGATGGTCTCTGCTCCTTCTATATGCAATCAAGGTACCAGTCGTTCCTTTGGAGGCTACACCCTTTCCAGGAAGTGTTTCATTTTAGAGTTGGAGCTGCTCTGTGGTCTACTTCGCTACATAATGGGGTGCACAGAAGAGTGCACTAACATATTCCTTCTTCTGCTATGTATATATGCATGTAAATATCTCAGTCAAAATGGGATTTGGGATTTTTTTCTTCAGAGCAGCACTAAAAATGATTGACTCCTCAGCTACTTTGCCACCTCCTTATTTTTCTTGAAAAGTAGTGATTTTGACAGTAGCTAATATACGTGCATCAGAACAGCGGTACTATTCCTTTTAGGTAAACAGAATATCCCTGGGAGCAGTTTTTATTGCTCTGAATTCCCTCTTCAGAGAGTAGGAATAACACCTACATAGACTGAACAACACTAAGTGTGATCAGCTACATAGGAACAACGTGGTTTTGGTACTATAGCAGGTATCAGATCTTTTGTTACTGTTCTAGAATCCAGACATTCTGTAAAAGGGGCTCTAGGAAGAAATGTTATCCTGTGTAGTAGCAGCAAGAGGTGAAAAAATACAAAGTATTAGAGAAGCTTGTTAGCTTAAGCAGCTGTCCACAAGTACTGTGATTAATACTCTGTTGGCATGCTACTGTGAACTAATATCAGGATTTGGGTATCCAGCAGTTAAGAAAAAAGACCAAAGTAACTTGCCCTTTCTGTTCTGAAGCTGTATCGCTTTGCTCCAACACAGACAGTTAAGGAGGTCTGAAGACTGGAATATTAGTGGCCCTGTGCCAAGTTTAACAATGTAAGCCTATGCTAATGCCTTTTTCCATATACTGTATTAAGACCATTCAATAACGTAAACACAGGGTGGGTGTGGTTATTGGAGAAGGAGGGTATTGATAAGGATTCTAGGATTTTTTAAAGTCATGTTGATATGACTGTTGCTAGTTTTTAGAGGTTTTGTTTTTTTGTTTGTATGCCTTTTGGCTGTCCAAACCTTAGTGAATAAAGACGGGGGAAAAGGTTAAGGAGTTCTGAAGACTCTGTATGTAGCTGTCTGCTGGTTCATTGTCTTGTCCTTTGTGAGAAAGTGGATTTCCTTATAGCTTTTGCTGGTAATTAAAAATCTAGATGATGGACAAGTGGAGAGATAAGTGGATCAATTTCAGTAAATTTATATGATACTAGGAATGTATTGCTGCATTCTCCTACTGCAAAGGAGCTTATTTGACTATGAGTGGTATGGTACATTATGCTGAGTACATTCTAATTCTCTCTGCTTTCTCTCCGTTTTTTGTACAGATACTCAGGAAATTTAAGAAAATTCTGTTTCTAATTCATCACTGATTGACATGCCTCTGTCATAAGGCTGATTTGGCTAAGCTGTGTCTGATTATGAATCTTTATAAATTATTGCTCATTTCTAATTAGTAGTGACTAGTTTAACTGTTGATTTTCCAAAATGTTTTAATCTCGAGTATTTTCAGCCACACATTTTTCACCTAATTTGAAAGCATAAAATTAAGATTTTTCTTCTTTTCTGGAGAGTGTGGCCTTTCTGTTACCTTAGAAAAACATTAAAACAGATGCGATAACTCTGTAAAGAATGGGATTGGAATATTTGAAATTTATAGACATTGGTCCTCAAGATATGCAATATACCAATCAATGCTTTCTGTGCTGAAATATCGATATTATTCCCATGATATATGCTGAGTACAATTAATATTTAAGCTGCTTCCCATCTCATAAGCATTTTGATTCCTGGGAACAATTTTATTTCTTAATGGTGAAAATGTGTGGAGGGAGGAAAGAGAGAAGATAAACTGCCATCAGTGTTGTATAATGACATTTTGGTGGCCCATTTTCTGTTGATAAAATGCAAATCATGATTTTTTTTTTTCTCAACAACTATTCTATGAAGCAGTAGTTCACGAGAGTATTTATAAACCTACCAATCAAAATTGTTATCTGATTAAAGTCTAATCTTTCATTCCCCTTGAAACTGGAAGTAGATATTTGTATCAGCACATTGTAGGCAAGTCTTGTTGTATATTAATAATTGTTAATGTTGTCATTGTTGCATATATGTTATATAATTATGATATATTGTTAGAATATATAACTCTGATATATTGTAAATGTTTCAGATTGATTGTTATTATAAAAGTCCTGTTAGGTCAGTGTGGATATTTAGTGAACATTTCTTCTCTGTGGTGGAATTAGTGGACCATTTAAACCATCCTTCAGAAATACTCTTAATTATATGCAAATAGAAATAAGGGTGAATTGCAAATAATATTTTATTGAAGGCGGAAATATTTTAAACTGTTTCTTACTATTGATTTTCACTTCTGCTAATAGTTTTCTTATTCCTTTCATAGTAGGCAAGTGTTGCAAGGAAATGCCAAAATCCTACCTGAGCTGGTGTATTTTAAATAACATAGTCAAAGTAGGTGATTCTTAAAAAAAATATATTCAGAAGAATATATTTGTCTGAAGGAAATGGATATCTGGATTTTCATCTAATGGTTCTATTACATTTCCTAAAAACAAAGAAAACTGAGAAACTTTGGTTTTAGTTGGACAAATAAAGTGACAAATAAAGTAGCTGTCAATCTCAAAATTAAAGTTGCAATGGAAGGAAAAAAAAGAATATTTACAAACTTTTGTCATATTTGGAAAGAAAACTATAATGTATTTGAATGGAGTAAATAGAATCATCTTCAGCAGAAATATTTGTCTCTATAATAATATTTCTTTATTGTGGGTTTTGTTTGATTTACTGCAAAATACCTGTCCTTTGGTCAGATTAAGGAAGAATATATATTCTACAGTCTTATTTCTTTTTGTTTAGCTAGTATTTAAATAACAGTACTATGAATAATATTTCATAATTTTTAATAAACACATGGTCTAGTTCTACTTTTTTTAAAATAAAATTTGTATGGCTTCTTAAAAGCATTATTCTTTTTGTGAAGACAGATTAAGTAGTAAAAACCCCAGATACATCCCATAAAACTATAGGTAAGAAATCTTAACCTTTACTTTATTTTTTTTTTTTATTTTTGAGGTTATACTTTAGAAAATTGTTTTTGTTCTGACATTCATGCTTAATGCCCACGAGTAACCAGTGGTCACTAGTTAAGATTATAGGAACTCAAGATCACTCTACACCCCTTACTTCTCCCTATTCTTCAGCCCCCAATAATTTTAAGTACACCAGTCTTCAGTGTTGAATATAAGAGCTGTGGTGTGGCATATACTGAGGCAGGCCAAACACTATCAATGAGCTGTACCAATGCAGATCCCCTCTCTGGCATTTTTTGTGTAGCTAAGATGTAATATGGGGAATCACATCACTAGAGAAACCAAATAGGCTGGTCTTAGAACAGAACAGCTACTTAGACTGTCATCCTCTGTTTACTTTCCAACTCGCAGATTGCCATTTAATTCCATTATTTCCTTCACTTTATCTTGTTTCTGAGAAAACACAAAGTTTTCTTCAAATGGTATTAATTTCTCAATTGTTGAAACTCATAAACTGCATTTCAGCTCATGTTTTGGTGAAGTATTTGTGGAATAGAAGTAGATGCTGCTTGGGAAGTTTCATAAGAGGATTTCTTGTAGAAAAGTTCAGTTTAGCATCTTCAGGATTCTGTTTCCTTTAATGTGGAATGGTTTGTGTTTCTCTGCAACAAGTCATCAAGTAGATTCCCATTCACTGCACATGAGCCTCAGCACTTTTCTCATGGCTGGCCTACACCTTTTGCAGATCAACACGTAGCAAAGTCAATTAAAATCATTACAACTCCACCATATCTGGAATGCATAAGTTATGTAGGAAAGTACCATGTGTGGGGAGAATACATACAAAGACCCAAGAGAACCATGCTCCTTGGGAAGAAGAAATTGTGCTTCCCTTTAGGCCCTAGAGAATAAAAAGGAGGCAGAGATTTCAAAATTGTGAGATTTTACAGTTTTGCAGACATTTAGTTGGAATAGATAACACATTTCACCCTAGTAAAGAAGAATAGTTTGTGGCTGTTTGTGACAAAATCTCATGCTTCAGAAGTGGAAAGGACTAGGGGAGATTGAAGCTGGGACAGTGTGATTCCACTGGGTGTAAGAGAGCCGGACAAGCCTGAGGTCTTTCAGCATTGCGTGGCTGTTCTCAGAAGTAACCAACTACACTTATGCTTATACACTGTGATTCGATTTTCCAGGCATAGCAATAATTGTCCCAAAAGAAGACTGTATTGCCATTTCTTTAATGGGTGCTAGAAAGTGCTGGCATTCTGAAAACCACTCATCTTCAATGGCCCCATGTGAATACAAGACTTGCTTTAGATGTACCTCTGAATGGCTCCAGTGTTGTAACTATCAAAGCCAGAAAAAATTATACAGAAGAAAAAATAAGACTTACATTATATTAAGTAGAAGGTATTACTTTGACCAGTAGTAGCAGGAATAGATTTTTGGTTTGAAAGCCAGGAAAAATTTAAGGTTAATAATGTATATGCAGAGAAAGCATTGTGGAAATGGGTTATTTATGGCAGTACATGAGGTAGTCTGCAAGAATATGCAGAATTCTACTTTAGCCAATGACTTTATGGTTCTTTTGAATGTCTTTTTTTTTGTTTTGGTTTGGTTTTGGGTATCATTTTGGGTTTTTTTTTTAACTACTGAACGGGACAACCAAACCTATTGAGAAAATAGCTGTCTTGTGCCAGCTTTTGATTGCTCCATTCCCAGTGTAAACTGACACACATTGCGATGAAAAAGAAGCACTATAGGAAACGTGAAAACGGAATATATTCCCTTACTGCAGTCTGGGTAGTAAAAGTCTTCAAAGAGTGAGTGGACCAGTTTAATTTGAGATAAAATTTCTCTGTGCTCACAACATAAACAAACCCTAGTGCAAACAAGAATTCATTCCTGTTGGGAATGGATTGAGTTTGTTGAAATAGGTTATAAAGCAGATAAGTAGATTCACATAAGCTTAAACCCCAAGAAATTCTTGTTTCTGTTGTCTCCACAAACAATGAAGAGGAAATAATTATCTTAGAGTTATTACAAAGGTAGTGAAAAGACATATCAAGATAAAGGCAGTGGAACAATTGTAGAAATTAAACTGCAGTAAATCATAATCTTGCAATAGCTTGCTTCCTAGATTTCTGAAGGAAATGCATAACTGAGCATCTGAGTGACTTCTGAATCTATAATTTATTTTTAAATGCTATGTCTGATCTGGAGGATAGCCACTTATTAGAAAGAAAAAAATATGACAGGAATTACTAAGTAGTAGTCAAACCCCAAGGAAGTAATTGAGAAAAATAAATTAAGTCAACATCTCAAAACATCTAGATGAACGTATCAGGAGGATATGATTGCTGCCCACTTTAAGGAGACAAGTATACTAATCTGCTAGGATAACAGTCCTGTCCAGCTTCATTCTCACTGCCAGGGTGGCTTAAAGTGAATGTACAATTGCATTCTTATTATAAAACATTTTTCTTACTGATAACATGTTTCCTTAAGCTGTTCATATACTCTTATAAAAGGCTGGATTGAAGGAACAAAGTTGTATGTGTATTCTTAAGAAAGGAAAAAGATTGTAAATATATATATATATATATATATATATATATATATATATTCTTTGCAACAAATGATTCCCTGTTTTTCTCAGATGCTATTCTGAAAATGGAAACGGCGTTGAGACATTAGGTCTTTCCTGTTCTTTTAGGGATAGAGTTTTCAAAACAGGAGTCATTTAAGGCTTTGAAAAAACTAGTTAATGTAAGAAATATATGTAATTTCTACTTTGACATAGAAGTAATTAAGTAGTGGGCAGTGTTAAGCATTGAAGACTGCAAAATAAGTCATCAAATTGCTCCTGTCAAACAATTACTGTGGAAAGACAAGTAAAAAAAAAATTATACATTAAAATAAAAAAAAATCAAGGAAGATACAGAAGTCTTGCTTAGATCTATTCAGCAATTATTTGTAGTAATAATAATAATAATAATAATAATAATAATAATAATTTATAGTAATAATTTTAACTTTTCCTTTGTGGACAGTTTTTTGTTCTTTTGATAACAGACAAATGTAAAAAAGAAAAAAAAAAACCACTATTATAACGGTGATAATTAACGTATGTGTACTTTAAGATAAACATGCTAAATCTTCCAAATGGAAAAAACAGACATATGATGAAGGTATATAATAATAGATATTCTAGTTTATATGATGTTTTTTCCCCTTTAGACAAACAAAAATTTATGTGATGGATAAAGAAATTTGAATTACTATGTTAAAATTAATAGTCCATTAACCAAATAGTATTGAAGAAAGAATTTCAGGATTTGTTTTCCCCCAAAACTATAGAGTTGTTATAGCCAAGCAAAAATTTTTTAAACAAAATAAAAAAAAAAAAAAAAAGACTGCATGCTCTGAATATCATAAAAAATCTTTTGCACAATGCCATGATGCATGATTGCTTCCCTGGGTTTGGAAGGCTTGTCTTTTCCTGTGGGGCTTTGACTGTTCAGCTGAAGCTATGTACATTGCTCAAAAGGAAGGGTACCAGGGAGTAGGAGCCATCAATTTAATCGTTGGTCCACTGGTTACTGCACCACTAACCAACTTGATTTACATGGCTGTTTGTGTCTTGCTTAAAAACAGATCAGTTTGCAGTGTGGGTAGATAGTAGCCTTCAAATAGTTACATGAACATCTTTTTGCAATCATGTAGTCGTTATAGCAATACACCATCTTGATATTAGATTGTTAGATTAGATCATTAGACAACAACCAAATTTGAGTTTTTGCTTCTACTTATTATTGATTGATTTTACTTTGAAGCAGATTGTTATAAGTATTTGAGGTTTTCCCTTTTGTTTAAATATTCATCAGGTGAGAGTTGTGGAAAAGTGAATATGGTTAGATTTAACAGCTAGCAGGCTCAAATAGTTCGTTACTCATTCAGTTAGAGTGACAGTGCTGAATATTTGGTGCATCTAAAGATAATGACCTTTTTTCACTATTGCCTTTTATAAAGCAATGAAGCTACTGCTTAGTCTGCAGTTCAGAGACACTTGTTTAGCTAGAAAATGGAGTTTTACTGGAAGTAAGGAAATGTTTCATACAAAAGAACCAATCTTCATCATTGTAGATGTTCTGTATGAGGAATCTGTATCATGCTTGATGATACACTGGAATTTACAATTAAATATGTAATCAAGGTCACAGTTATATTTTATTTCCATTCTAGCACAGTTTTATTGGTATATGGAAGGATAATAAATGGTTGTAATGTATCAAGAGACTAAATTTCTGCTTTACATCCATCCTAGCTGTATGGTGTTTCTGTTGGTACTGGTCATATTTTTTATCCTTTCTCGACACATGAAAAAAAAAAACAGTGGGCCAGAATGGTAGAGAAGAGGACATGCATTTTTAAATTTTTCCAATTTTGATTAAAAGATATGTCATTATTGCTGTCTTCAAGTTCTTTCACTCCAAACATCTCCTTGGGTCAGCACAGAGATAAAAATGTAGAACAGAGATACTGAAAACTGACATAGCTAGAAATTCCTAAAATGTCTTCAAATGTGAATTTAGACATCCAAAGTCAGTTTGGAGTATATAATAGATATGCTTCCTTCATCAGCTGTCAAAATAGAATGTGTTCTGCTGTAATATTTTATTTCAAGGCAATATGATCATATCTCTGATTTGAAATAGTGGATAACTCTGAAAATTAGGTAATGGCTTTGGGTCCGTTACAAGTTACCAGTACATTCTGTTTCATATAGGCTTTGCATCTAACAAAACTTTATAATTTACTGTTTGTTCAGTACTTCTGAAGCAAACAGAAAACTGCAGAAAGTTATCTTGTGATATATACATAATAGTGTGGTCCTCTCTGTTGATCTACACTAAAGCAATTATATTTTAAACTCACCAGAAGGATTTATGCTACTAAGGCTAACTGAAATTTAGAATAAGCAGCGTAACTTCAAGTTCTTTTGAAATTTCTGTTCTACGTTCACATATACAGAAATTATTTGTTACTCTTCTCACAACACAGGCTGATGTCTATATAAAAGTTTGGTGCGTGTTTTTTCATAGTTTTATGCAAATTTGAAATCTGAGTTCCAAAATAATATTTCAGTGACTTTTAGTTGTTAGGTAGATACCCTATGAGAAACATACTAAACATACAATCAGGGTGTTCACTTAGGGTACAGTAAGACCATTTTCTGAGCTGTCAGGAAAATAATTTAGACCTGTGTATGAACTACGTAGCTTTCTCTTTTTCCTGCAGTTTAATTCCAGTTAATATTTACCAGTATGTGCTTCAAAAGTAACAACAGAGCTACTCCTCACTAATACTTATTCTGTGCTATTTGTAAGCACTGAAAATATTAAATCCTTCCCTAACACTGTATTGTGATGGTAGATTCTTCCTTTGAATCTGCTACCAGTAGCATTTTTACTTTGAAATGCAAATGCTGAGCTCTCTTGAAGTGGTAAGTGCATGACCTCTGATGTACCTCATTATTACCCTTACAGCTTGTTCCACAAAGGTTTGCCTGAGAAAAGAATCAAGCTCAGTTACTGATAATACTCACTCTGTTTGCATCACATATTAATGCAAACTTTTTTTTTATTTATGGTGGCAATCACTAGATGGCACTGCTCTATGGTCTTTTTAAGATATTTCATTTTGTTTTTCTTAAAATAACCTCCTTCTTCTCTGATATATAGCACAATGAATTTTTACTGGTTTTGTGGTGTTATTTACCTGGGATTTGTGACAAATGGCAAAAAAATTGAATAAATTTTTTTTTTTGGGAAGGTTAAATCCCTGAACATGATGTTTTGTTTAAATGTTTGGTATGAGGAGAAACATGCTGCTTGTTAATCTGTGTTCCAGGACTAGTAAAAATAGAAAATGTTAGGAAAAAAGCAACAGTGAGAACACTCTTCAATTTCTGTGTTTGTTAGTATCTTCGCCAGTTGTAAATCAGCATGTTAAGTGTATCTTTTACTTCTTGGCAGGAGGGTGATTGTGTAATCCTGAGCTTGCTAACTGGCAATTCTAGCTTTTCCAATCTTCAATTGCTCAGTTGTCAATGCAGTCAATGCAGTATTTAGCCAAATGCATAAGGAGCAACAAGGTAGGAGACAGGTAATCCCTTCTGTCACTGGAGTGTTAGCACAGTGTATGGCTGATGCTTTTAATTCAATGCACTTCTGTGAATAGATTACTCTATTTGTGACCCCTAGGTCACAAATGTACTTAGGACATCATCATTACAACAACACTTTTACTTGACAACAACTACGAAATTAAAGGGTCTCATAGACCTAATACCATTAGCAGCAACACCCTGTCAAGAAAAGGAAATGGAGCAGTTATTTGTGTGTGGCATCTTTTCAAAGTTCAGGGTATCATCACTGACTCTGTTACTAAAGTTAAATATGAAGTGGTAACAAGTTTTGTAGAACTTCTGTAGAGGGGAGTGCCTTAAAAATCCTTATGTATTCATCCATTTTCTCCTGTTTTTGGTGGGGGTTTTGTTTTTTTTTTCAGTTCTGGCTGGAAAACTGCAACACATTTTTCAACCAGAAAGTGACTGAGATTCTCCTAATATCAAACTCACTGTGGGATTCTTTCAAGAGTAGGTGCCAATACTGTCAGTAACGACAGCCAGTAGGCATTCTCTGTTGTCTAATTTTGAATGATTAAAGAGTCAGACACTAATTTTTGAGCTTTACATTTGCAGAGAATTCTACCCTTTGGAATTAGGATGGTTGTTGTACTTGTGCATGTGATTTTAGGGGTCTATTTCCAGAGACAGGATTTACCAGTCCAACTTTTGATGAAAATTAAATTTACGCACCTATGTGTTCATACTGAATAACATAATGAAGGTGAAGCTTTAAATGAAAGGCTTTTTATAACTTTCTAATTTTAGATGCTTAAAATGTAGCGGCTATCCTTTCAAAAATGCATTCCCAAAAAGGCAACAGTAGTTACCTTGAGACTTTCAGAAAATATTTTTCAAAGACAAGACTATAGATACTTTGACAGAACATGTTGAAGTTCTTGCATGGATTGCTTTTCAACAATTGGCTTTTTTAATATCAAAAATGAAATTAAATTATTTTTCTTAAATTACTTCCAAAAATGGAAATGCAAATTTCATTGTCTTTGATGATGATAATTTGCCTTCGAGAGAGCTAGATGAAAATAAATTTTGAGGGAGTTATCTGTTAAGAATTTTGGAATTTCATGAAGAAAAAGTGATAAAAAGACAAAGAAATCAATAAAATCTTTTTTCATAATTTTTCTTTCATTATCAATTGTTTTTTATGTGAAGATTCTGGGGACCTGAATTTGGTGTTGGCATGGTAATACTCCACTCAAGAGGGTGTCAGTTTACATATGAATTTAATTAGTATTTTTGGATTAAAGTAGAATGCAGGATGAGGAAGTGATGATGCTAGCTTTGTATTGGAAGAATCTAGGCTGAAGAATTATTTGTCCCAGATAATAAGACTGTTGTTGGTATCTCCATGCTGCTACCAAGTGTTTGATAAAGGCATATCAGTACAAAAATACTCACTGACTTTTATCACCTGCTGGTTTTTGTAACAATATGTTTGTATCTGATTTCCAAGTGCCTAAACTAGGACACCAAGTTTGCAGTTTCATTTTAAATAATGACATTTGTGGACTTTGCCAATGTTGCAGTGGGGAAACCGTCTCTTCGCCAGGACCCAAGTAAGCATCCCTGTATATGAGTATTTTTCACCAGTGGTTGGAATTTGAACTTCATTCTGTATTAATTTCAGAGTACAGTTCACTGAATTGGTGAATATCTTAAGAGAGACTGGATGAAGTGTGACTGAATTATACAAGAAATATCGTATAGACTGCACTGTAACAAGAGAAATGTCTTAAAATGAGTCACTTTCTTATGCTGCTAGGAAAGTGATTTTAGTAACACAGGATAGCATTGCTATGCCTAAGGCTGTTCTGTCTTACTTGACTTGAGTCAAACTAAAATCTTCTTCCCCTACTCCTCTCACTGCCTTGCTTTCAGTTAAAGCCGTAAAAGAGCAGACACACATTTTTGTGCTCTGCTTGGCAGGAGGATGAGGCTGCTGCATTTCTTTCTTTGTTTCCTTGTAGAAAATTTAATGATAAGGATCCTCTTTTAGTAAAAGTTGGAGGGAAAAATCCTCTATTATAAAAGTATAAACTTTTTTTTTCCTTGAGAAATTACCTTTTCGTTGTTCTTTGATTAAGTAGTAATCCAGGCACTTAGAAAACATTCAATAGGGGTTTATTCACAGTATCTAAGAAAACTGTGGAAGTTTCAGATATTTCTTTATTTTTATTTCAAAGTTACTGAAAATGGGCCACTTTGTTTCATAATTGGTATTAGGATTTAAAAACAGGAAAAAAAAAGTCTGATTCACTTCACTTCTGAACATATGTACAGTTATGAAACTATTACTTGCATGAAAGTAGCAAACAATTTATTCATGAGGGTAGCAAATGTTTTTATACATAAAATTCTGATTTAAAAAAAAAATATTTTATATATAAAACCAGATTCTTTATAAGTGTTGTGAGCAGAAAGGGAACTTCAAAAAACATTTGTCAGAGAGACCCTGCCATTGAAGCATAAGGTTCAGAATGAACCACTTTTCTTTCTTAACACCTTCTCAGAAAGATGTCTAAGTGCATCTGGGGCCAATTCCGGTGAGACTTGGTCAATAGTTTAGGTCTAAAGGCAACCCAAATATATTTATAAGCATAAAATAAATAATTTATTTCAATAGATGTTGATCATGTTAATTATTAGACTAAACGAATTCAGAATTTTTAACTACAGATTATAGGTAGCTATAACTATTATAGTGCAATATTTTCAAAACTATATTGAAGTAATTATATTAAAACTAGAAAAATAATCATGTGCAGATTGACATTACTCACCCATATCAATGACTCCACTCCAAAACGGGGGTGTGTATTAGAAGACCCTGCCATTAAAAAGTCCTATGGAGCTTTTACGGTATAAAATAGTTGACTATCAGTCATATCTCCAGGCCAGCTGTCTTAGCTCATCAGCTTTACGTAAAGTCATAACTGCTATCACTTCTTTGTTCTCTTACCCAAAAATTTGCCACACATTGACTGGTGCCAGTTTTCTTCAAGAAAGACATTGTTCTTACTGTCCTCAGAATGTGTGGCTTTGAGATTGAAGAGTCACTGTGCTCTCAGCCTTCTTCAATACCAAAAGCAGGGCAAATCTCCTTCCTCTGCCCACCCTGGATAATTTTTGCAAAATAGGATAAAGTGCAAACTGTTTTACCTTTTACCCTCACGGAGGCAGAGCATTCTGCTACACTGCATCCAATGACTACAGTCAATCTAAAAATATTTACAGATTTATATTACAGTGGTTACAGCTCGATACCTTAACAAAAGCGCACTTATCAAATCTTTTAAATTATCGTGGACAGTTACTGCTTTATAGAATGTAACATATTAAGAAACTGTAGAAAACACCGAAACTTTGTTATAAATGCAAAATATAAATGCTTCTAATGGTGAACTATATGAAAAGCAATAAAGCTTGTACACTACAAGAGCATTTAAAAAAAGTCTTAGAGATGCCTGACTACCTTTCCTGTAGGTTGTATTTGTTAGTACATTGCACAATAAGTTAGAATTTCAAACATGATTAATTTATGCTTACAATATCACATGAGTTAGTCCAGCTAATGAAGCTGTGTTTTGTATAAGTCTCAGGGGCTTAACTGAATTGTCCCAAATGAGTAGTCTAAATTGTACTGAATAAGCACATTGGTTTTGTATTGTACAATATGGTGGCTTTTTTGTTGTGGTAATAACTTATTGAACATCTCTACAGATGCTTTGTCAATGCTGAATCTTTGACAGTAAAATCAGTAAAATCTGTTGACAATACATTTTAAAGGGGGAGTATTTACTGTACTCATTTTTGAAAAGGAATCTGCTACAGGGTACACATCTAGCTTTTGTTGCTTTGTCAGAGTATTTTTTTAAGCAGCAAGAGGTAACATTATGCCTCTTTCCCAGGACGGTCTCAAAGACCTCAGAAACGAGGTAAAAATTAGACCAAAGACCTCTCTCCATAGGTATTTTGGGGAAAGGATATTCTTCCAGTGGAACAGCCAGACTTCACAAGATTGTCCATCTGTGGATCTTCTCTGAAGTAACATGTGTAAAAAACTGTGCAATAGTGGGTATGTAAACTCAACATTACAGGTTGTATTAGAAGGAAACAAATACAGCGGGTCCTAAATGGGATTGTCTTTCTCTGTCAGATTAAAATAAAACACTGTTATCTTAATTCTACTTGAATAATCTATCTATCCTTTCTTTAAGTTATGGTACAACAGAAGTTTAGAGTTTTTAGCAAGCACATGTATACATATTCTTAGAGAATATTCTCTCATTTTTCTTAAGAAATAGAATATTTCTTGGAAAAGTTTGATTTTTAGTTTAAGAATATGAAAAAAAAATTACTGCTGTCATAACAAGTTCTTTGTGGCTTCTGTGGCTAAGAAAGAAAAATGGATATTCCTTTCCTATAAATAAAAACTCTTATTGAACAATGACTATAACAATGGTTGTCTTTTAGTTATTTGACTTTTAACAATGAGCATCACAATGATGTATTGGACTGAAAAATATTTGTGCAAGTTTTATAATTAGGCACAATACGAAGAATTCCATAAACTACTCCTAGCTGAATTATATCTGTTGCCTAATGATTGCTGAAGGAAGTCATTTGAAGGAGGTAGACCCGTATTTTAGATTGGTAGATAAATAAATAGAGTGTAAGTAGTAGGAACTTTCCAAGCAGTGGCTGAATTAATCCTCCTCTCTTCCCCTCCCATCCTCCCTTCCTCTCCTTTCCCCTGTCCTCCCCTACCCTCTCCTCAAAAAGTTTTAAAAAGGACTTTGTAATGCTGCCATGTCTTTTTTGCTATGTAGACCAGCTATGTATTAAAATGTCAATGTAATTCAGTTGGACTTTCACAGCCATTCAAGTGGTACAAACTATTCTATCTTGTAAACCACTTCAAGATTTACTCAATTGTTTGATAGCAATCTTGCTTTGATTTAACATGAGAGCTTATTCATATTGTTACTAGAAAAGCCATGAAGCAACTTAAGAAAATATGCAATCATTGAAAAAAGGCATTGCACATGATTTTTGGCTATTTTTTGAACTTTAAATCACTGATGATTTTTTTTTGTCTTTTGCTTCCATTTAAGCCTCCCTGTTTTAGCTTCGAGTTACTCCTTTTTGTTCTGATGTTACCCAAATTATGTAAAGGTTACAAATTTTCTGGGGTGAATTTTCATATTCTTTTTCAGGAGGAATGTAGGTATTCATACACGAAGCAATGATAACACAAACCAAAATTTTAAAATTGGTTCTTCTTACTGGTAAACATAATGAAAATATGACTGCTTAGCCTCTTTTTTCACAGCATTTTTTAACCAATATGTTCTTTGAACTACTTCGCATTTTCATTTTTCAGTAGAGCTATTAAGCAGGAGGCTCTGTAACTTTTTCTTACCACAAAAGGCCGATTTGGAAAGACATGTCTTTCCTTTCTCTAGATCTCTGCAAGAGGGACTGGTTTGAAAAGTGTCATACCAGTACGATTATGCTCTTTATTCAGTGCAGTTTTCAGTTCAGTAAGAAGCATGCCATCTGGTGAAAGTGACTGAGTCACTGTTACTTCTGCCCAAAGGAGCAAAATGTGTGTCAGGTTAAAACAAACAAACAAAAAAGGTGTAGGTCTAGAAGTTTGCCATAAGTGATGATGATGTGATTTCTCTGTGGAAAAAAAAAAAAAAAAGTGAAATTCTTTGTAGGATATCATGAACTTTTAATCAATGTTCATTTCCACTATGTAAGAATCATATAAAAATGTGTTTCTTTGTCACATTACATGCCACTGCTTTTTATCTTCTATTTGAATAAAATTTCTCAGAAAAAATAATTTATTTGCCCCAAATACAGATTGTGTTGAGTTCAGCTAATGGTTTTGAATTTGTGTCCAAAGGAGCTCCAGCACTTTGTCTGAATACTCTTCAAATAAAACACTGTCTTTTGTCTTCAAAAAGAGATTTTGAAATAATTTTTTTTCATTTAATGTAGATTTTAATAAGGCGATCAGGAAAAAAATATAAATTTGCTCAAATATCTTTGTAAATGGAGCTCATCAGCGGTTAGTGTTAGTCACAAAGTCATCAAGGCTGTTCCAGAATTGATCATTATTTTCTCTTGGAAATTAAAGGAACTAAAATACAAAAGGCAATTTCAACATAGCATTCAGGTGAAGGAGTAAATCTTTATCTCCTCCTTGCCATTAAGAGAGCGTGTCTGTGATGCTGGTGGATTACTCAAATATCTTAAGGGATTCTGAGTACTAGTGTTATCATTAGATTCTGGGTACTGAGGAAGACGTGTGGCTTCCAGATAAGTGCAGTTGAAATCAATAATGGATGTAGTTGAATTTATGAAAAGCCAGTAAACATGGACATATTTTGACAAATTAGACTCCTCAGGTTGACACAGTGACTCTTGTGTGTAAATAATTTTGTTCTTAAGCTCTTACTCGGCATGACAGATCTAACAGGCTTGTCTCAGAATGACAGATATTTGAAGGCAATTTCCTGTGGGTTTCTTTCACAGTATTCTTGATACAAAAGCTTACTTTCAGCAGTCTTTTTCTCACAGTTACCTTCTTTGCTCCTGTTTAAATATAATCTGATGTTTCAACTTGTTTTCCATTTCTTTTACATGGATAGGTCAAGAAGTGGTCACGAACACCATCAGTATTTGAGCGTAGAGGTTTCTGAGCTACAGACCATGAGTCTGACTTATACAGAAGGCAGATGAATACCTGGTTTATAGGTATTTGGGTCTTGAAGACTGCCATGAACTATCCTAAGAAGAAACTAAATAATACTGTTGTCATATCAGAGGTGGATACCAGGACTTATCAGTGTTGGATGTTTAAACTACAAACAGCATGTTACTTTGGTATGTCACTGCAGAAGAAACAGTGATTATTTTACTGGGGAAAGACCTCCTGAGATCATTGAGTCCAGCCATTAACTGAGCACTGCCAAGTCCACCACTAAACCATGTCTCAAAGTGCTGCATCTACACTGCTTTTAAATACCTCCAGGAATGGTGACTCAACCACTTTCATGAGCACCCTGGTCCAGAAAATCCTTTCAGTGAACAAATTTTTCCTAATAGTCTATCTAAACCTTACCTGAGGCATCTTGAAGCCATTTCCTGCAAGAGAGATGTTTGACCAGTAACTACCCTTTTATTGACAAAAGGGCTAAAGATGTTTTCCTTCTTTGAAGCTGAATGTTTAAAGTACAATAATTTCACGATTATAAGCCGCATCTCATTATAAGCTGCACTTCTGGGTGTTGGCAACTTTTCGTTCTTTGTCCATATATAAACTGTACCAGATTATAAACCGCATTTTTGTTTACAGCGAGGATCTGCATGCAACTTTCACAAAGTTGCTAGTTAGTAACAGAATCGCGGGATTGCCGGGTTTACTGACTCAGCTCAGGGCCAGGTGGGTGGACTCAGCGCTGCCCTGCTGCTGCTGGGGCCGGGTGGGCTCTGGCTTAGCTCGGGGCTGCTGCGGGCTCACACTTCCAGGTTGGCAAATTTCTGAACTTTGTTCATATATTGGCTGCTCTGGAGTATAAGCCACATTTCCGGGTTCGGACCAAAATTTTAGTCAAAATGGTGTGGCTTATAATTGTGTACTCTTCTTTGTTTGACTTTGATTGCTGAAATTTCTGACCTGTCACTCCATATGGTGCCTACTTCCCTTTTTCCTTCATTTGTGTAATGTGTAGTGTCAGAAATGAGATTCCTTATTCCAGAGATCAGAAAGGAAATTAAGATTTTTGCACATCATATAAGAGGATTTTCCTGAGAGATTTAGTACCAGTGCCACTTCTCAAAGACTTTACTTAGCTGTCAAAACTACAGTGATTTGTAGTAACCATCCATTTCCTTAGAGTTACCATGCTACTTCCAGCAACTAAATAGTTCTGTTTTTTCAAAGTGCAGAAAATCAGAGGAGAAAGTTTAAAAGTAACAGATAAATGCACTCAGATCATATTCACCTTGAGTGAATTGACCTAATGTAAAGTAAATATGCTAATTCACATCTCCTGTAATTAGTCCTCAGGGGCATACTTTTCTGATCAATCCAAGCTGGATTGATCTGAATGAAAAAGATAAATGTTTTTGTTTAAATGTATTTAATTTGCAAGTCGGCCAAGTGTTTGGTGTTGTTGATCATGAGGTTGTTTGAGCATTATTGTAGATGCAAATGAGGTAATGCATCATTCATGTAGCATTACAGAGTTGGAATGACTTAAACGAAACTGGGACAGATGATCTTGGAGCCATGAGAGCTGTGGGCAAGGACTTAGCATTCAGAACTGATATTTGGTAATGGTGTTCTGTGTGTCCAGAGCTATATGCTTTTTCTTTGTAAAGGTTTGTTGGTTTGTTTTGTTGTTGTTTTTTGGTTGGTTTGTTAGTTGGTGTGTTCTTTTCTTTTCTTTTCTTTTCTTTTCTTTTCT
>PYHW01009260.1:730948-747761 GCA_013186435.1 Turdus rufiventris | reverse complement strand
TTTGGCAGGGAAATAAAATGCTCAGTATTTTCATTTAGAAATAGTTGCCTTAGAGGTAACAACAACACAAAATTGGGAAATTGGCCATCTTTTTTTATCCTGGCATTAGTATAAAATCAGTACTCTCATAGTAGACCATCACTTCTTTACTTGTTCTTTATCCGCTGTTAAAATTATCCACTCATTTCTGAGCACAGACTTTTAAAAAATATACTGAAGAACTTACTTCTCTACCTGACTGCACTGTTTCTGTGAAAGCTATAAAGAAAGCGATATTTTGAAATGTTAAGTATTCATTGTTTGAAGTGAAATTGTGGCTTATTGCTACTGATTTACTGTACATAGCTCCATAAATACTCCCATCCAGTTCTAGCTACAATAGGTGAATTATTTTATGTACCTTTATCTTCTTCACTAATTCTGAATCACAGTGCCTTCATGCAGAGGTCGGCTGCTTTGCCAGTTCTTAAACAGTTACCATGATAAAACAATTTTATATCTTTGTTTTATATAGAACCATTGGTTAATTTCCTCCTTTAAAAATTTGCTTAGTTAGAGTTTATTTAGATTCTGAACATGGATTACTAGCCATGTCTCCATATACAGCCAGTCCAAATCCACTTCCCTCCATAAACCTATGATCCAGGAGCATTTTTTTTTTTTTCAAAGATCAGTGCACCCGTAATTTTGTCCTTGTTACAATTCCTTTAATGTGTATGTTCTTGATGGTTGGTTCTACTTTAGAATGTCTTGAGTAGGAAGACACCTGTGTCTGTCTAATTCACTGCTTGACCTGTCTTCATTCCAAAGTTTCCTTAGGAAAGGTTCCTAGTTACTTGCCATCTGCTGGCATGATCCCCCACTTCCAATTTCTCTACCAGGCTCACAGTGTTCTCTAACAGTCATAGGTGGCAAAGTACAGTAGGTTGATTTTATATCTTCTCTGTTAGTAATATCACTCAATTTTCTATAAAGTTGTGACCCATCAAGGTTATTTCTCACCTGTTTTTTTTTTTAATGTTAGTTCCTTTTCATTTCATTTGGTCGCTAGGAGAGCCATTATCCCTATCTGGTCTGTAGTAATCACTTGTTAGATAAAAAAGTTCCATTTCTGTTGAGACTACAAAATGGTTTTTTTCTATTTAAAATAAAAGGCTTGTTCTCTGATTCAGGTAGGATAAGTTGTTTCTTATTACACCTTTTTATCATGAATTTATGTAATTTGATTTGCTAAAAGAATCTTCTTTCATATTGTTGTTCTTTAACTCCAGGTAGCAATGCTGACTCACTTCCCCCTAGTAAAATGGGGGAGAGAATCAGGAGGGAAAAAATGGAAAAAACTTGTATTTTAAGATCAGGACAACTTCTAGGTAAAACAAAGCCATACCCACAAGCAAAGCAAAACAAATAATTCATTTACTGGCTTCATGAACAGACAGGTGTTCAGCATTTTATGGAAAAGCTGAGCTTTGTCGTGTGTAGTGTTTACTTGTGAAGAAAAATACCAGAAGTCCAAATGTTCCTTCTTTCTTCTTCCTTTCTTTTCATTGACCATGGTGCTGTGTGGTAATGGGATACTTTGGGGGTCAGTTGAGGTCAGGTGTGTCTTCTCCCAATTTGTTTTTTTTATCCTCACCCCTACTTGCTTTCAGGACAGTGTGAGAAACAGAAATGTCTATGATGTTGTGCAGACATTGTATATTTTTCAGCAATAATTGCCACATGGCTCTGTTACCAACACTGTTTTTGTCACATATCCAAAACATGACATCCTAAAACTGCTGTGGAGAAAACTAACTCTATTGCAGACAAAACCAGTACACCTACACCTGACAAAGAATAACTGGTTTTTCTCTATTTAAATTTCTCCTTTTACTTTTTAAGTCTATAACTTAGACTTCTTTTGGGGAGAATTTTTTCTTTTGAGTTTTGGGACAGAGATGTTTCTGAAATTTTACTATTTTCTACAAACTGGTTAGTTGGCTTCTGTGTTGCTTGGTCAGCATTGTCTCTGGCTCACTGAGCTCATCCACTTCAGACACTGTAGCTGAATCTTCATAAAGAACATAGGAGCATTGATAAAATAAATGAGGTGAATAAGATGCAAACTATCTGCTCCATCCTTAAAGAAAAAGAGTAAATCACATGAATAAAATTAACCTTTTTGTGCAAACGTTTTACTTCACAAGATTTATAAGTTCCTACAACTAAACAAAACAAAATATTATATAATTCCTGAAATTTGTTTCTATACTACCTATTCTGAGCATTGGAAAAATTTTATTATTTAAGAAAACAAAAAAAAAGAGACCTTCCATCGTGCTTCACAACTAGATTTTTACCATTTTGAATCTAATCTAAGAACCAATGGACATGTGTAAGAATTTTCTGGATCATGCACTGAAAAGAGCAGCTATGTATATGTGACCTCCACTTCTATAGCAGTTTGAAAAATTACAGGAAGTTTAGTAAAAGAAGAACTGTGTGGGATTTTTTCTTACAAGATCTGTGATTAACCCTGTTTGCTAATGCTATTAGAGCTCCCAATTGAATAATGGCATATCAGTATCTCACAAAATTTAGCACAGAAGTTGGAAGTCTCTGAACTGGCCAGAAAAAAATGGAAAAGGAAAATGAACACAGAAGGCAAGAACTGTGTCTAAAGTTCTGCAGGGCAAAAAATGAAACTTGTTGATTTTGGATTATCATTTCATATCACTTGAACAGATACTAGGTAATAGAAAAATTTATCCCCTAGGCTGAAAGTTTACAGTGTTCAAGCTTTAGAATAATTTCTACATATTCTAATCAAATGTTTTACTGACCATACTAGATTTTTTTGTAAGTAATAGCATGCAGTATGAATTCCCTTTCCCATTCCTTTGGTCTCTATTTTTACTAGATATCTGTGCCAAAAAGTGACCTATGAGGGACAAAATTTATTCTGGATTCTAGTGAGACAGTATTTTAGATAATCACATAGAAACTGTACAGTGCTTTTCTGTTAGTCTGCAGTTACTTTTTTCCTAAATCACTTTTTTGTATCTTGTCAGATGAATTACCGGTGTCAACATCTTGTATTGTATTCCTGCTGTTACTCTTCATAGTCTTTCTGTTTCTCAGTGCCATGGTCTGCAGGGCACAGCAAGAGATGAAGGAGGTAGAAAACAGCACAGCTTAAAAAGAGCAGAAGTTTCAGCAGTCATTGTCCCTGTATTTGGATCATTGTTTGGGAGAGCTCTAGGGTATAAGTTCACTGCCTTTGCTGATTGAAACATCAAGCATCTTGCTTCCCTGAAAGTAATGCTACCAACTGAATAGTTAAGAATTCATTTGTCAAGTTTTATTAGCTAAGAATAAAGTGATACCTGGTGTAGTCTTAGACTTGCTGCACTGCACAGCAGAGTAGCCATCCCTGTGGCAATGTGCTTAATGTTGTCCTGTTCCATAAATCCTGCTAATGAGTAGACTGCTGGTTCAGTCTATGCAAGTTGTTCATTCAGTACTCAGTCCAGGAGTGCTCTTAATTTCAGTGTTTTCCCTATTATAAGTATATTGCTACTGCTAATTGATAAGTTCAAGCCTATGCATTAGGTAGGTCTGGAAGAAAGACAGCAGGTCAAAAGACGATTAAAAATTAAATTATGCCTCAAAGGGCAATGTTAAGGCCCATTTATTGGCACATCATCACAGATAAACTGTGATTTCCAAGTCACATAACCTCAGATATTTGAAGAGACAGAATTAAATCTACATGCATTAAATGGATGACTTACTAGAGGGAAACAGAACTGAATAGCTTTCAAATCATTTCAGGATAATTGGAAGTCTAGTTTACATCAAACAACAATGTTGTTTTAGTTGTGTTCTGTTGTTCTTTCCATTCTTTTTTTTCTGTAAATTCGGGGAAAATAATGAAAAACTTCTAGTTTTAATTAAAGGACCACCATAAATATGCAAAATATTCTGAAATTTTCTCTGTATTCTAGTCTGACAGGATATGAAATCAGTCATGGATTCACTTTTACTAAAGGCTTACATTAAACACAAATATTTAGTGAAAAAGAGGAAATAACAAACATGCACAAAAAGTTATGGTTCTATTATATCATCTGCTGGAGATCCTAATTTCCAAGAACAGTGCCCAGATACACAAAAGATTTCAGGACCTTTCTTTGGCTTCCTTTTTGCCAGATAAATTAGTTAAACCTTAATTTTGTTATCAGTACAAGGAAGTTTAAACAGGTAATGTGTTTAATAAGGGTATGCTGTTTTAGGAAAGACATTTTTTTCTATAGGAACTCACAGATGATTCTTCTAATTTATAAAGACGTGGCTCTCATTTCAGAGACATTGTAGATAATGTCTTTTGTTTCACTGGAATATACCAAATGGCATATCCCCTCTCTTAAAAAATAGAACAGACATGTCCCATTTTTTATTATAAATTGCAGTTGTTTGCTCTCTACTTTGCAGTATTAATTAAGCTCTACAGTTGAATTTTATTCAATTGTTGCCTGATCAGAATCTATGTTTTGCCTAGAGACCTTGTCAAATAAATTGTAGTTTCTCAGCGTCATCAGATAATTTCTACAGGAAGAGCAGTAACTCCTTTGGGCAGGACTTCCAAAAAGAGAAAGAAAAAAAGAAAGAGAGGGAAAGGGAAAAAAGGAAAGGAAAGTTCAGGAAAGGAATGGAAAGGAAAGTCCAGGAAAGGAAAGTTCAGGAAAGGAAAGGACAGTTCAGGAAAATTCAGGAAATTTCAGGAAAGGAAAGTTCAGGAAAGGAAAGGAAAGTTTAGGAAAGTTCAGGAAAGTTCAGGAAAGTTTAGGAAAGTTTAGGAAAGTTCAGAAAAGTTTAGGAAGGTTCAGGAGAGGAGAGGAGAGGAGAGGAGAGGAGAGGTCAAAATAAATGTTTTACCTGTACAGTTGGAACACCATTATCTTTTTGTGGAGGCACTTTCTAATCAATATGTCAATGAATTCAGTGCTGAGTTTTGCTTCTCCCTCATATTCTTTGTATTTCCCTTTTTTTTAAAAAAAACCCAAAAAATCAAAAAAACAAAAACAACAAAAAAGCAGCAGTCTCAGCTTCCTCTCTCCCTCAAACCCAACCCACCTCTACCTCTAACCCCCAGATTTTGCATGTATTTCTACAGATATAATGGAAGTCTCTATCAGTTCTCCATTAAAATTCAATTATAATTTTAACTTACGTAATCTAAATTTATTAGATTCTACTATTTACATTTATTCTTATACCATGCCTCTAATACCAAACTCCATAGGAATTTCCTGTATTTATAGAATTCAAGCCAATTCATTGAAATCTTTTTTCAATGTAGATTTTTTTTTTTAATCAATTTTGTTAAAAATGTTTTAGAAATTTATAGGTTTAGGGTTAATATTAACACTGTCAGTTCCAACTCTGAGTGTGAATGCTGAGCAATTGGGCAATAAAACTGATTGAAATATTAAGTATAAGGGAAAACCATGAAGACCATGATTTCCTTTCAGACTGATTCTATATGCATTACTAATATATGCAGTCCTAGCACTGTGAACTTTTAAGCTATTTTTAACTTCCAAAATATACAGAGAAATTTGATTTAAAAATTTAAATTATTTATGATGTTCAATAGACATAAAACACTGTACATACTATAGAAATAGTTTTGGGGTTTTTTACCGTTCAAAAAGATAAGCACCATTGGGGAATATGTACAGCTAAAACTGCAGTATTTTTCTTTTGCAAATTAATTTATGTGCCTGCTGTGTTGAAATGTGTTACCATAAAATGTACATAGACATAATCAGAATCTGACTGTACAGATTTGGCATAAATTAATATAAAATACACGATCAAAAACAGGAATGTACTTTTGGACAGAAATTTACCAGTTTAAAATTTGTGCAAGGGCAGTGATGACAAACAAATTCAAACTGTTATTGCTTTCAGAATAAGTACAAAATATCTTAATACAACAGCATATGATTCAGCCAGCAAAAGCTGAATTGAAACGTATTTATAAATTTTGTGTGTGGGTATTTTGGTACAAGGATGAATCTTCTCTGCAATTAATACATAATTTAAAAAAATAATGAATGCAATGTAGTGAATTCTGCTTTCCCATTCCCTACACAAACAGGGAGAAATTTTTACTACCTTATGTGTAAGCTCTTTGGAAACAAATTAGATAGGTCCAAAAGGGATGACTTGTGAACTGTAGATTGCAACCTCATCACTGGATGTGGCATAACAGTCCATCGTCCACAGTCTATAAACCTGCACAGTTTTTGTTTAGATGTGTTATAATAATTTTATGGTTTTTTATGATGAGAAATTTTTTATTTTAGCTTACATACTCTGACTTCTCCTTTTAGTGTTGCACAAAAATTAAGGAGGAGTCAGTAGGTAGGTTACCCACCCAAAAGGCTCATTTAAAAACTAAACTAACCATAGCTGCATATTTAAGTGTCTGAGTCACTAAAATGTGAATGGTGAAAAAAGGCAGCGAACATCTGGGTATACTGGCTATGTCATGTAGTTTAACCTTTCTCTAGAATATGCCAGTTTGGTACAAAATTATAGTCTGATTTGCATTATTATGAGGATTCTTCTCCTTTCATATTGTCTTTAAATGTGGGACTGGCAAGAGATGCTTGTTTTCCTTTTCATAAGATAAAATGTACTCCAGTAAACCAAAGGAATTAAGCAAGTAGGTTGTCCAACAGTCCAACTCCTTGCATTTTTGTTTGGTTTATTGGGGTTTTACTATTTTGGAAAAAATCATATGCAAAAAACTGGAATATTTTTCTTATTATTAATTTGAAACTTGGTAAATATGGATACTATTCTGCACACAGTTATGATTTTCTTGAGCAGTTTTCTTTCCCACAGAAGAAATAGTACATTTCTTGACTGTTCTAATGTTGATCTCAGTATAAAAAAAATTGTAATTTAAAATGTTTTAAGGACAATTTGCATGCAATAGCAACTTGAAGGACTATTGTGGAAACAGTGCCAAACCCTGCTGAGCATTTCTTTTAGATGTAGTCTCGCTGATAATTTTAGACACAACACATAAAAGTGGTAACTTTTCACTCTGTTATTGGAGTGGCATCTGGTGAAAGATTTCTGTAACAAATCATTAACTTTTGGTGTAATTTCATTACTCTAAACTAAATTCAGGTACATAAAATAACTGTCCTGCATGTAAAAAGCAGGGCATACTGAAGGAGTAGGTTGTAGTGACTGGCAGTGGTCCTTCAGAAGAGATCACATGATTTTTTTCTGATCTACCTTTAAGTCTTTCCTAGGAAAATACATTATCTTGGAATGATACAAGCATCAGTAGGCATTAAAAGATTATATTGGTAGTTTTGACTTAAAACCAACTTAGAGCTGTTTCAATATATGCACTCACCTGCTGTGTTACAGGTGATTAGTCAGCATCATTGTACTTTGATCTGAATATGAAATTAGAGCTAAATCAGAGCAAAGTAAAACATGTGGTCTCTAGAAGTCTTACTATGATAACGTATCCTTTTCTTCAACTTCCTGCAATGAAGAAATAGTCATTCTACTGCATATGTTGTACAAGAAGAAAAATTGTTCTTATTCTTCAATGGTTTCTTCACATGTAAGGTAGACTGATCTAGTGATTTTACATGAAACCTTGAAATGCAGAAAAAGAGATTTGGTTTAAATATATTTTTAACCTTATTCAAGGTCTTTATCTGCCAGTTTTTGAGTTAATAATAATCTCTTGATCCTAATTGCAAATACTTGGGTGTGGAGAACAAGCACTTCCTTTCCTTTCCTTTCATCATTAAAACAGATTTTCTCATTTTACTTTGATGATACAATAGTTCCTTAGCTTGCTTTCAAAAAACATTTTGTTGTTTTTGATTATTTCCAGTTTATCTGATTTTCTTTGTTTCCATTAGATTAAAATTGCAGATAAAGAAAGCAATTTTTATAAAGTTAGTTTCTAAGTTAAGATAATGCAAATGCCTTGAAAAATTTAAGTATAATATATCTTTCTATTGTCTACCTACTTTCAATGCAGGATTGTGATAAAAAATATGTCAGGTACTGCTCAGGCATACATGTATATGCTTCATCAAAATGATCTTTAAAATAGGAATATTCTGTTTTTGCTGTCAGGTCCATATGAGTTCTTACACAATGCAAACCATCTGTAGAATTTTGTTATTCTACATGTCCAGCATTGTAAAAAGTATGTGATTTTTTAGAAAATACAAATAGAGAAATAAAATTAAGCAAAATTTAAATAATGCTGTTTGATTATCAAGTGCTTCTAGCCTCCCACAGAGTAATAATTTCCTAAATATTTATTATAGAATTCTTACTCAAGTGGTCTAGTTAAAATCTAGGATGCCAATGTGTCTAAGTGGTACTGTTTTTGTCTCATTTATCCTTTGACACAAAGGCTTTTATGGGAAACCAATACATTCTGTTGCTATGCTGTGTGACAGAAGGCATACAAACACACATTGCCTGCTTGCAGTTTATATGGAAAATCCATGCCTAGCTTTTCTTAAAACACTGAATAACGTTTCTTCTACAAGCCATTCAAAAAGAACTAGAATGGAGTTCAAATTTCATGAATGTTGTATTTTTCCCTGCCACTGATTCTGAGCAAATGGATTTCTCTATCTAATGCAGATGCCACACAGAAACAGTATCAGGATTTTGGCAGCTTTTTCCCTCTTCTTGAGGAATATGATCTTTAAATGAGCTCCCCATTTGGGAGAAGCTTTAATAGGTTGTTGTATCACACCTCAGTATTTCACAAGCTCTGGATAAATTTGGTCTATGTAATAGCTTGTTTTCAGGAGCAGAATACTGTATTTTTCAGTGATGTGTTTAATGCCAGTGTTCTGAAAACCAAGTGACAGTTCATAAACACATGTGTGCTGGATACTAGTTTCTATGGGCAATGTGTCTTCATGTTCCTACTCATAGCGGGGAGAGCAGAACTAGATGGTCTTTAAGGTCCCTTCCAACACAAACCATTCTATGATTATTGCATAGTATTTGACCTTGGAATACTTTACATTTCTTTATATCAGAATTTTTCTTTGGACTAGGATCAGTACTTAGTTTTGCCTTGTGTCACCATGGGGTGCTCCTGTCCTGATCCAATTGTTTGGATTTGATGTGTGGTTGTTTTTTTTTTTTAAGCAAATCTCATGGCTGTTTCCAGTTACTATTCTTTGCTTCATTGTTTGTTGTACACAGCATTCTCAGGAGAGATGGATGACTGTTTTAGAACTTCCACATAGTCTGATTCTTGGGCTGAGTAACCCCAAGTCTGAAGTGCAGTTTCCTGAAATATTGGATTGTGGATTGTCCTGCACAACTACTATTCAACTACTTGTTAAAGTAGAACAGGCAGTGTGTACAAGTCATAGATAGCTTGTTAATGTCCCTGACATTGATGATCTCAGGAGGTTTTTATAGCATATTTGATTCAAAAGATAAACTTATAAAGATAGGTTCTATGAAGTAGCATTGTGTTTTGGCTAAATACACCAAGTGTTGGTAACTATTGTGTTGCTATTCAGTTCTTCTGTGTTCAAATAATAGACTAGTTCATCCTTAACGCATTTTTACTTTCAAGATTACCTGCAAATGTATGTTTTTGTAAACTCCCTGAAAATCATGTTTAGTTGGTTTTTGTTTTGGTTTGTTTGTTTGATTTTTACCTCTTTTTTAAAAATATGGAATGTGGAATTTGATAACACTGATGCCAAAAAAGGTGTTTTAAGACTGGAAGTACAACAGAATTACTTTTCTTGTCATCCCATTTATTGTACCATGGCAAACAGTCTTAGTACCTAATAGAAAAGGGTTAAAGTGTGTTAAGGAAACAAGAAAGGTATGTCACTGAAATAACGCTTCCTCTTATAGAGACTTCTTTCGCTGAGTTAGACAGATGGGCTCTGCCCACCTTCAGCTGAAAGTCATGATTCATCTGTGAACAGCAAAGCTCGTCCTACACAGAACCTCATAAATATATAAAACAACTGTTAAAGACTACATGATTCAGCACTCTTTTAGATGAAAAATTGTCAAGGACAATAATAAGCCTGTGGAAGTGTTCATTATAGAGGATGTATCAAAATCTGCAAATACAATTTAAAAAGCCCATAAATTTAATAAACTTTTCCATTAATTCCTCTGTTTCCCTGGCCAATGATACAAATCAAATGTTTTGAACCCTTTTCATATGGCTAAGCTGAATTGGCTAAACATGCAAGTAATAAAGGATGTCTGAAATCATTCTGAGGATTCATATTTACTCCAAGGCCTTGGATAAATACGTAGTAGCTGGTAAAATGGAAATTAGGTCTAGTAAAACAGATATTAGTTCTAGTAAAAAAAAAATACACTCTTATAATACAACAGCTTTAGTATTTGCACTTTAAGAAAATATTATTGGTATGCTGCCAACAAATAGAAAAATTAGGATAATTCTTAATTAGTTGCCAATTTGTTGTAGATATACTACTTAGCCAAGGATACAAATGAGTGTAGAAATACATTATCATGGATAAGTTCAATGTTCAATCTACTTTTTGCCTCTTGCTTCAAATGGAGGAAGCTGCAAGCTTAAATTAAAGCCATTTGTTTTATCTCCTGTTTGCCTAAATTTCTTTAAGACTGACAGTTATATGAAACAGAGGATATGTAAAAATGCTTTTTAATTAGTGTATTCTGATGTATATAAATCTTATTTTGTGTTGCCAGTCCACCAAGGACACCTGATTAATTCCTAATCTCGACAGTTTTGATAATTAACCTGTCATAGGGGTGTCTAGCATTGTGGAGCTGTATTTCAAGATAGGTTCCTGACATAATATGTTATTATATTATGTGTTTACAAAAACAATTTACAGAGATACTAAACTGGTGAAACTACATTTAAAAATGTGGTTTCTAAGCCATGACATTCAATCAAGATTTTTTAAAGAATCATCAAAATATGTGTTGGATAAATTAGCCCTTAAGATTATATTTGTGCCTCACTGCCCACTTACTATGCTCTTAATTAGGCATTGACTATGCATTTGGTAAGCCAGTGATGAAATAAACAATGAAAAAGTTATTTATATTATTTTACATCCTTGAGATGACAGTCAGTGATTCTTTCTCAAGTGGGATAAGGTTCACTGATATAAGGGATTTGTTACAGTGTCGAGAAACTGGGTCTTTTGAGATTTAGGCATTGTATGAAACAATTGGGTTTAAAATATTTATTTTAATAGTGGTAGAACAATTTGAATGAAAAAATAAAAGAGGAAAAGCGTTTCTTTTTCCTTGCATCACCTTTCCATGAAAATGAACAATTATGGTTCCAGCCAAATCTGTAAACCTTAATTTCTGTTGGATTCTGCTTTTTATGTTATCATTTATCCTTTCTTCTATTCTTTCTCAGTTTTGGCACGTTACTACAAGACAACAAGACTCATCTTTATAATTTTTTTTCCAGAATCCCATTAAAGAAAACAACTGCCAAAAAGATGTCAATGTAGAATACAAAAAGCATCCTAAAATAATGTATCAAAATAATTTATGTTGTAAAATTATAAAGCTGTCTATCTCCCTTATTTATTTCCATCTTCTAATAGGCTTTGAGAATTGATGAAATTGAAGAGGTGCAAATCTAAAGATAACATTTAGTTAGTAGATGTGGTGAGACTGGATGGGAAAGGGCAAGGAGGACTGAAAGCATGTTTTCTAAATCAGCATCAGATTCAGTGTTTCCTGATTGAAAACTTTCATGGGAAAATAATCTGGGTCAAATTTAAACATTATGCTGGAAGAGTGGTACAAATTGAAGAAGACTGGAGTAATAGTCTTGGATTTTTATTACACCTCCAGTGATGCTGTGAAGAACTACACAGGAACTGTATAGTGCCTTAGTGTCAAAATGGAATCTGAATAGTCAAAAGAAACCCCTTTCAAAGCTTGGAATTTGTGTCCAGTCTGTGTCCTGAAAACATTATTTATCAATAAAAGATTAAGGTACAGTTTACCAACGGTAGTTTGTAGTTTTGGTGGGTTTTTAAAAATTTTTGTTATTGTCTTATGTAAGTAACTGATTGTTCATTAGTACTTTTGGACTGTTCTAGGAATATAATCTGATTCAAGTAATAAATCTGATAACTAGAAAACTAGACCAGTCATTGATTACCTTGTTTAAAAAGTAATCCAGAAAATCATAGAATGAATAAAGTGTACAATATGAAAGCTGTGAGACACAAGATCAAATTTTAATAGTTTCTTACCATTTTGCACTTTTTATTTCCAAATGAATTTACATGGAAATACTTCAAATATACTAAAGTGAATAATAGAAATTGAATCACACTAATTCTTGGAATTTAATTCAGGAGAAATGCACAGGATTCACTATCATTGTTCTGTTTTCTAGCACAAGAAGAAGGGCATTCTGTCGATTTTTTTCTTAAACGTTTTTGTTTCGTTAGTAAGGTTTTTTGTTGTTTGTTTTTGGGGTTTTTTTTTGTTATTTGTTTGGGGTCTTTTGGACTGTTGTAGTGAGGGTGGGGAAGTTATCCTTTTTGTGAGTGCTGGAATCACAGTTAAGGGTTTGATATACTTACGCCATACATTGATATTTGATCTGCACTTGTTTGAAGTTTTGAGCTGGAATTACAGACCTTATTAATACCCTAATTTTTCAGGGCAAAAAACCCCAAAACAAAACAAACCAAAACAACAAAACAAAAAAAATGTACAAAGAAAAAACAACATACAAACAAACAACAACAACAACAACAACAAAAGAAATTAACATATAAAAAAGGAAGAAAAAAAAACAACACCCCAACCAACCCCCCAAAAAGCACCTCTAAGCATAAGTTATCTTTTCTTTAATACACATACAGAAGTTCTGGTCTTCTTTGAAATGTAACTTGATTTTCCTTATCCTAATCTATCAGTTTCGTTTCACAGTGAATGAGACACAATTATTTCATTTTGAAACATAGCTTGTGATGTTTTTATAAGTAGCTTTTAGTATTTCTAACTTCTGATAAATCTTATTAAAAGTTAAGAGTAATTTTTAAAAGCTTAAGATTTCTTATGACCCAAACCATAAAACTAACATAAATCTTTTATTTTACCCTAGATTCCTGCTGAAATATTTCAGAATGCATTTTTCATTCTACCTTTAAATTTTGGACAATTACACTGTATGCCATGGAATGCTGAAAGTAAAGTCTTAAAATCATCTTTCATTTTTATTTCCTATGTCTCTTACTTGTCCTGTATAAAGAAGAAGGAAGATAGAGAATTTTTATGTGTCTGGAAACACAGCTTAGAAACTTCGATGGCATTGCAGTATATCTAAGCCATCTATAAAATTTTGCAGACTTTTAAGCCTTTCATGATATTTCTTCTTTTTCCCCTGAAGGTGTAACATTTGAAATATTGACCCAAATTTTAAGAAAAGAAGAACATCACAGTTTCATTCTTCTTTGCAATACCAAGTAGATGCCAAGATTAATATGTACTGATTTGTCAACTCCATTGAACACCAAAAGTTCAGGAAAAGTTATCTTGTACTTTTCTTCTAAGATTCTTTATTGAACTGAGAGAAAATACCATGAGACTATGCTATTGAAAATACCAACTATGCATCAAAAATAGATATGAATTTCAAGAAAAATATATAATGGCTTCTGGTAGTAGCAATCATTCCCATCACAGAAGACATTAAAACCCCATTGTGCCCCAGAGAAAAAGAAAAAATGTTTGAATTGTCTTTAAACAGAGCTTTTTTGAATAAATATTGCTATAAATATTGTATCCATCAATATCCTTTTTATATGGCTTCTTTTGGAATCTCTTGTTTTTTACTGCTAGTCACAGTATTAACATTAACAGGCAAGTCATGAAGTTGTCATATTTGTAGAGATGAGAGATACAAAAATGCAGATTTAAAAATGTGTACTATGCTTTGCAAGAATCTTTTAAATTCTGTGTTAATTTTATTGGACCATTTATTCTTAATGTTTCTGTCTTCTCACAGTTTACGATTTTTAAAAACACTGTTGAAGGAAACTAGTGAAAAGAAATACAGTTTTTTTGAGCTCAAAAATGAAATGCTGGTATTGCCTTCTTTGTGAGGTACTTATGGATCTATTTTCTTGGATTTGAAGGGAATTCATGAGTGAGGTTCTCCACAAGGATATAAAGAAATGTCTCTTTTGGTATGTTTATTTCTACACAGAGACTCTACATACCTGTGTGGAATTAAAAAGACAGAATAAAATTGAAGATTGCAACCAAGAGTTTTTTTCAGGTCTGAAACTCAACCTAAGGAGAGTTTGTAATTTTTACAAAATAATTATGAGCACTTTCCTTGTGTTTTAAGAATATGACAAATAACTGTAAAGACTAAAATTATAATGCAGTTGATCTAGCCTCAATAGCTTCTCTGTTAATGCATTTTCTTAATCTAGTTTCCAGCAGTACTAACTAGTACAAAAGATGAGAAGTTTTTTTTTTCCCTCAAACTTTGCTTATGTCAAAGTTGTGATATAAAAGTTGAATACCAAAATAAGTAAAATAATTCTGGGTATGAACTCAGATAAATGAACACGTGTCATAATTTTGAGGAAAGTTTTAATAGAGCAACATGAACTCTTTAATAGTATTGTGCATAAGATGGCCCAGTCGGCAGGGACGATATATTTCAAATCAGTCACAATCAGTCAAATTTTTGTTTGTGAAAACGCAATTGATTAGTGAGACAGGAGCAAGAAACACAGATGATTAATGTTCCATTTTCTCTTTCTTTGGATTCCTGACCCCAGGTTTCAGTTTAAGGGGAGGTGAGGGGAGCGGGGAAAGGAAGAAAAAAGGAAAAAAAAAAGGAAAAAAGGAAAAAAAAAAAAAAGGAAAAAAAAAATAAGCTCTGGGTACTTTCACTTGCTTATTCCTCAAAATTATTTTGCTTTATTCTCTGAACTTTATTGTTCCTCTTCTCTATCCAAAGTATGCCCTTTCATTTCTTACACCAAGTAGCATATAATTTTGACTGGACTTGGTCGGCTTTCACTAGGTTTGCCCAGCTCAGCAGTGTAGGAATTATGTATGGTTAAAAAATAGGAATTCAAGAATTTAATAGAATTTTCTTTTCCTGTAGATAATCCTGCACATAAGAAATCTATGAAAAATCATCAAAGGATCTGCATGACAATTTAGGTCTTTTACCTAGATTCAAAAATCACCTTGGTGCTACTGTATGTTAAATGTAAATAGCTATTCCCATCTAAATTTAATGCAACATTATCACAGCCTTTCTCAAGTGTGATTTTTTTAATGTGTTCACAATCTGAAATTGGCACTTTCTGAATCTGTAGATGGCCAGAAGATGGGAAATACTGCAGGTGTGCTGGGACTAGATTTCCACCTGTTTTCAAGAAGTTGCTAGAAAAGGAAAATTTTGACAGAGATGACTACAATGTACTGCACTTAGTCAAGAAGAACCAACTATACAAACAAAATAATGGCCAATGCTTTAGAAAAGGGCCACAGTGAATCATAAACTTGAACAAAATTAATTTTAAAATTCTTATTCTGATCAATAAGCAGAAAAGTAAACTACTAGTTATATAAGTAATCTTTCTTTCCTCAACTTACATAATCATTTCAGGATGTGATGTGCTGGTTTTGGGAGATGCACATTAAAGAATAGAGATTTAAGGAAGCACTGTAATAGTTTGCCAGGGAAGGCCATAGTATTCTTGATATTAGGAGTGAGCATAAGTGATCTGCCTTATAGGGAGGAGAAAAGGACACACATCCTTGAAAGGTTTTTTCTAGTCTAATATTTTTAAGTGTCAATCATATCATCCTTAGAAACAAGTTTTCTGTAATCTTGGAACCTGTTTTTTCATGATCCCTTCATCTTTTTGTAATGTAAAAAATCTTCTTTTCCCCTAATGTTATGTTTGTGCTAAAGTTGTTTTAAAGACTGCATTTGCACTGGAGGTGTTAAGCACATTTGGTTGCATGACTGAGATGGTTTTGCAAGTCCCACACAGAATGGTATAAAAGTTTATAAAAGTAGATAAAAGTAACACTTCGTAATATTGAGAGGTCTTTTGCTTAAATGCAGAATGGATGGCTCTACCCTACTTCTGCAGGGGACATTTTGACTTATAGAACAATGGGTCACAGGAAGAATAAGATTAGGAGACTTGCAGATGGTGGAGTATCTGCTTTGTGGATGGAGATGTAATTAAGTTCTCTTCTATTGTGGAGTAAAAAGCAAATATGTTCCTGAAGTGAAAATAGAACATAAAATGAGCAAAGCATAAACTTGCAGAGTTTCAGACAATTTTATTTTCCTAATGATTTATTCCAGCATTTTTTTTTTGTAGAAGCAAAATTGTACGTTAGCTTTTTAAAGAAGAAGAAGAAGTAAAAAAGGCTAAAATAGAGTGCAGTAATTTCACAATTATAAGCCGCACCATTTTGACTAAAATTTTGGTCTGAACCCAAAGTGTGGCTTGTAATCAGGTGTGGCTTATATATGGACAAAGAATGAAAAGTTGCTGTTTTAGCAGGACACGAGTCTGCTAAGAAAGGCAGGAGCTTCTCTTTGAAATGAAGAATGTAAACCCTCTCCCTCCAAATTATTATAATTTTGAAATGAAGGGACTTTCAGGCAAAGATATGGGAATTAGGAATAATAGTTCTTTTCTAGGGAAATTAAAATAGAAATACAGTACTACAAAGAAACAAACTC
>PYHW01009260.1:712532-722695 GCA_013186435.1 Turdus rufiventris | reverse complement strand
TTTACTGCTGATCATACAGGATTTAATTTGATTTTTAATTTGATATGAACACTATCTCAAAGAGCTGCTAATGGCCAGGCTTCTCAGATGGAAAAATTGTGGAGGTTTTGTTAGGACACATTGTTTAATCTTTTTAGAATCATAGACTTGCCTTCAGATATTTAAGGTGAATTTTGAATTTTGAGTGCAAATAGAGTGCCATATTAGTAGTAAAACCACATCACTAGTTATATCATCTCCATTAGTAACTAGAGATACCTGAAAAGGTCTGATTAATTTTTTGTTTATGATAGCAGTATTAACTTTTCATTTACTGCTAAAATCATCCTCAAAGCCATCCTAAAATGACAATCAAAACCATCATATATATTTAAAATTAAACTTGGAATGAAAATGAGAATCTCAAAACTTTGAATTTAAATAATAGGAATATAGCAATGAAATATTTAAGAAAAAATAGAAAATTAAAATGTGAAATTGACATTAGATATTTCTCTGTATATTGATATTCACACATTCATTTCCTCATATGAGTGAGATACTGCACATCAATAAATTGAGGAGAGTCAGTTCTAGGATATATACACTGCTGACTGAAATAATCAAAGAAATTAAATTGCATAACATTTATATAAAAAAAAAGATAGATTTTATGTCAACTTCTTTATCAGTTTATTCAAGAGAAAATGTGATTTTTAATCTGTAGTGTCCATTTTCACTGGAGTGCTTTTCCTAATCTCCTGGTCTAAGCTGTATATTGGAAAATACATTCATTTGCTAAGGCTGACTGAATATTGCTTGCAGAAGTTGAGATTGGTCCATCACTGCATTTTATAAGAACAGGCACAACAAATATCTTGTGATGGATTCTGAACTACATACATAGATGATTTTGCCCTGAGGTAAAGGTGGAGTGTCTTGCTGAAGTACATTCTGAGCTTCTGTGGTTATATTATGTTCATGAGTTACTTACAAATTACAACAAGAAAAGGTGGTGTGCGTGGGAGAATAGGGAGAATGAAATAGCTGAATTATTGTATTATGAAAGAGTGAATGTGCTATATCTGTCTTCAGATATGATTGTGTTAGATAAGGTTGTGTCAACTCTTCCTTTCCTTTCCATGGCCAAGCAAATATGCTTATCTTGTTTTTGTTGGATTTTTTTCTTACTGCATTTTTACTAAAATAAGTATGCACTGTGTTTTCTAATTCAATACAGCATTTAAGAAATAAAGAAATAAGTTTCCAGTGATTTTAAGGAATTAGTTCCCAAGTTAAAAATTCTGGTGAAAGTTGTTTCTAAACTAAACTAAACTAAACTAAACTAAACTAAACTAAACTAAACTAAACTAAAGCTTTAACTAAAGGGAAATGTGGGAGTGTTTGTTTAAAGGATTCTCTCCAATGTGTCAAAAGAGCAAATGATGCTGCCTTCTAGCAGCTGAATGTGTGCATAGAACAGGGCAACCAGAAACAGGCAGAACATTACTGCTGCAATCACCCTTCTCTGCACACTTTGCAGATGACATGGCAAATCATACAGCATAAGAACATAATCGTTTCCTATTAGAGAGAAATTACAAATTTTCAGGTGCAAATCACAGTGAATGGATTTGAAGATGTGCAGCACTACCAATTAAATTTTATGTGATGGCTTTTCATAGGTATATCCTGAATATAGTACAGAAAAAAATCTTAGTTTCTTTCTGCTGTTAGGATTTGCTAGAGTGAATTGGACACCTTCTATTATTCAGTGCATAACTGAGTGATTATGCAAAGAAAATTCATTGACTGTAAAAGATCAAGGATGTCTTTCTGCCTAATGAATAATTTGTTCTTAGTAGTGAAGGACACAATGTATTTTGTGTTTGGCACAAAAGTACATCAGAGTTCTGTCTTTACTAGACAGAATTGCACAGGCTGGAATGCAAAATAAAGATGAGAGAAAAAATGCAGTGATATGTAGGATATGACTGGGATAGTCATTGTAGCCCTCACATACTTATGTTTTCTGCAGTATTTGCAAATAAAGGGAAGTTGGAGACACATAAAATAGTTCTGCTAATTATTTTCCTTCCTACTATGACTACTGATTGTTTCAAGTTCCCTGGCCCTAAATTAGTAAAGCATACTCTGAAGTTTGAACTTAGGAGTAAGCTTATTTTTTTTTTAAGTGGTCCACTTCTGGAACAGAAGCACTGAAATAAAATCATTTTGCAGCACACTTATTGACACTCTCACAGTTGTGAAAAGACTCTCATAAATGCTGCATAGAATAGGAAGCAGACGCGTAAGAAAGGGAAGCCCTAACCATTTCTGTGTAATAAAACCTGATGATAGGCTGCTAATAATTTTGCAGTATTTAGTTTAACTTGCTGGTAGAATTTATATATTTGTAGCTGTACAACGATTTTCTTAATAACTGTATTGGTATTGCAATTTATAGTTCTGAACAACTTAAATTTGCTCTTTATTTCTGGCTCTGCACAAAAGGAACTCTCTATTGTAGAATACTTTTTTTTAAATGACATTAAGTGATATTTCTCAAATTATTTTGTTAATTTTGAGTATTTTTTAAGATTATTAAATATATTAGCTAAAATAAAATTCAGAAATATTTATTATTACAAGACTATGTTTTTTTTCCTTTGGACCATTTCTACAGAAGAATTTCCAGAACTTTACTGCTCTTTTAGCATTGTTTTCTTTACATTGTATAGATTAATACCCAGGGCATCTATTTAAAGGAGGTAAAGGAAAATATTTTTTGTAAATTCTAATAATGCCAGCCTATTCTGTCTGTGGTGAATAAAGTTTCATGGTATAAGGTGCCTGTCTGCTAAAGCAAAAAGCAATAGTTTTGCATCTCTTGAGCTCCCTCTTTTTACTGGGAAACAGCATGAGCTTAGTAATGGGACAAACATCTACACTTGTGATTATGCAGGTGTACTGTTTCCAAATTATGAGGTTTAAGCAAAGATAGCAACTTCTTTAATACAGTCTCTTGTTATTCAGCAGGCTTCTGTTTATTGTTAAGGTTTCCCTTTTATAGATATGAAAGAGACTACATTCCAAAGCACACCTTGTGTTCAGTACATCTTTGGCATATGTTGACTTATGTAGCAGTTAATGAACTAATTATATTGTTTAATATTTTCTGAAACTGTTTTACATTAAACTCTCAAAGTTCACAGTACATTTTAAAGAGAGGATAGAGAGGTTTTGATGACAGAAATTATGTTTAGGCACCTAAATGGTGTAAGACAGAAAGTGTACCTCTGATTGGATGTCATTCACCTCTGCAACATGCTAGTGAAGTCTGTTAAGGTTTACACAGTGGCATTATGGAATCCCAGAGAGGCTGATGTCAGACTCCTCTGAAAGTCAGCTGTTCCAAGTTCCTGGATCAGAGCATATTAAATTAGAGCAAGTTGTCCAGGCTGTGTGCAGTTCAATATTAACTCTCTCAAAGGGTGGGGAGTCCACAGACTCTGAACAATGAGTTCAGTGTCCAACCACCCTTATACTAAAAAGTAATTTTGCTTTTTGTATCAAATTTCTGCAACAGTCTGTGCCTGTTGCTTTCTGTCCTGTCACTGGATTTGCTAGCTGTCTGAGGATCTTAGTTCTGTCTTCTTGTTCCCTTCCCATCATTTTTCCGTGCAGCTGAGATTGATGAGTTTTCTAGTATGAATAGTCCCAGCTCTTTTAGTTTCTCTTCCTTGGTTTTTATCATCTTTGTAACTCTTCACTGCACTCATTTCAAATGTCCGTGTGTCTCATGGAGACAGGAGTCCAGGACTGGACCCAACACTCCAGGAGTGCCTCACCAGGGCTGGTTAGAGGAAAAGGATCACTCCTTCTACCTGCTGACAGCACCTTAATAGAGCACAGGAGACTGTCTGAAGACATGCTTCTGGTTAATATTCAGTTTGTGGTTAGCCTTCAACTGTTTCTGGGTGTCATTCTCCCCCAAGCAGATCTTTGCAATTCCCACTCTTAATGTCATAACCCGTTTCATTTTCCCACTGATGCTTACCTGAAGTGTGGTGTAACCAATCTGACCTATCAATCACTCCTGTGTATTTTCTATTTCTCAGCAGATGTGCTGAGAGTGCACTTTGCCCATCATCTAGGCTATTAATGAAAATGTTGAACAGTATTGTCCTCAACATGCACTCCTCGAGTTCAGCAGTAAAGAATGACCTACAGCTAGGCTTTCTGCAACTGGTTTCCTGTTTTTTTTAATTGCACTCCAAAATTTCTTCATTTACACCTTGGTTTCACCCAAAAAACACAGCTTGGGATAACACTAATATTGGGAGTTGAAAAAATTGCTCATATTTAAACATTTGAGTTACCCCATGAAAAGTTTATATTTGGAAGGCTGGATATGATGGAAAAGTGATAGTAACAAAAATTGGTAATAGCAAACCAATTAGAATTAGAAATTAAATATTACTATATACAGGGAAATAGTTTCTTTATAAGAACATTGTTGGAAAAAATCACCTTTGAAAAGGCAAGGTGCAGTAAGGGTTATGTTTTGACACTGAGAAGGGCTTCTCTTGCTCTCTTTAAAATAGCAAGATTCATTTCATTCCCCAAGCTGAGTCAAATTGACTTTGACACATAGTTCAAAGAAGGTTAAAACATTTTTACATTCCATTAAATTTTGGTATAATAGGTGTTCAAGGTGAGCTTTTCATATTGGTCTGTTGCAATTCAACTAGTCACAGAACTGAGCAGTTAAAGAGTGATTATAATTACTGGAAATACAAAAGTTTTATCCATGTACTATTCCCAAAATGAAAGCCTTTCTTTTTAAGGGAGCACCTTTGATGAATAAATCTGCTTTATTTAAGACTGCTTTGCTTTCTGAAATGTGAGAGTACTGAAAATGAATACCATAAGCATTGTGATAAAATATCTCTTTATTCACTTTTGCAATTGAAATTGTTCTATAAGACAGGTGAAAAAAAACTACAGTCATTATATTTTCATACTCCAAGACATGTAATCAGGCTTCATGTTTAACAAATGCCAATGGAAAATTCTCCCATTTTTTGTAGAAAACAAGTCTTGAGTATTTACAAAAGTACTTCGGTCCTTTCCTAACGTCCACAGTTTACTGTCTGAATATGACGAACAGAAGTTTCTTGATTGCAGCTCCATTTCTGACCATGGACTGTGGAAGTCAACACCCCAGATCTGATCTTGGCTATTTCTTTCTACAAAATATGTATAATTTTCTTTAATTATTCTACCTCTATAATTCACATATATGATGATTTTTATTACGTATTTTATTTATTAGAATAAATTTAGGTTTTGTATTATAGGTAATGTATAAAATTAATTTTGAGAAGTATTTCACAGAGATGAAAAGAATTGTATTCTCTGTGATCTTGGAACAGAAAACCTTTATACTTGGAGACAAAAAGCTAGGTGGTCTCTTACAACATATAAAGCCAGAAGTCATACTTTTGGGAAACAATAGTAGAGCCAAAACTTGTCCTGAAATATTTATTTGTTGCTTAATATTTAAGGATCTTCTGTAGGTTTTTTTTTTTTTTTTTTGATTTGGTGATTTTGGGGGAGGTTTGTTGTTTTCTCTTGATTGTTGCTTTTGGTTTGGTTTGGGGTTTGTTGGCTTTTTTTTTTCTTTTTTTTTCTTTTTTTTTTGATAACCTATTTTATAACACTGATTGGATGACAAATATTTTCTTATCTACAAATAAGTTGTGGAAGACTGAGGAAATAAAATGGTGACATTTGTTTCAATCACCCAATCGACCCAATATTTTCATCAATTTAATATACCTTTAAAAACAATTGTCAGAGCTCCCAGATAAGCTTTTAAAAATAATTGTCAAACTATCATTAAACTATCATTAATATTACAAAGTTTTTCATTCACATCAATTTTTAGATAAAGTTGTTTAAAAATGAAACATTATACTTTTATACACTCTGAAGTTAATGACCTAACCTGTATGTAAAAATATACACTGAATTATTATTTGGTTCCTCAGTGTTCACTATGCCTAATTGGTTTTTTTTTTGGTTTTTCTTTTTCTGGATTTTGTCTGTTTATTTTTACAAATCATACAGGCAAATAAAAGTTATGAGGAAAAATATATTTAAATTAAACCCTAAAAAGTTTTTTTTTCACTTTCAAATTTCCATACAAGTGATTATTTTTTTTTTCTGTAAAAATGTCACTTCAAACCTTAAAATATCTGCAAGTCTTTTATGCTTACATATTATTCTCAGTGTGGTTTTTTGCTATATTTTTTTCCATTTCTTCTTTTCTAAAAAATTGTGTGGTTTATTTTTTACTGAGGTAGTGTCAGAGTAGTCTTCCCAACCGCATGATGATGCTATGAATTTGCAGTGGCAGCAGCAGACTACAGAATCTCTGATACATTCTAGGAAATTGTGCTAACTAGTGATCCTGATTCTGTAAAGTGCTGAATACTTGCTCAACTTGCTGTCAGAATAGTTATATTTATAATTTCTTTGTTAATTCCAGTCACTCCTTCTCTCACCCCCAAAATGCTCTTAAAATGAGACTGCTATGAAATTAACCAAGTAAATGTTTTAGGACTGGTTGATTCTGCCTAAGTCTTAAGTCATTGGAGCCTTGAGGGCCAGGCATGACCAGAAGCAACAGCTGACAGCCAGCTGTTCTATGTATTTGTATCTGGTGGTATCAGCTCCAGAAAGACACTGAAAAAGGTGAAGGAAGGTTATTGCTAAATTGAACATACAGATTCTGGTTTTTTTCTTTACACTTTTGATCTGTGAAGAGCATATTCCACTGCTGAGAAAATAGGCATAACGTTGGGTATGGGGCTTGTATGCAATTCAGCTCTTACAGAAAACCAAAGCTTCCTTTTTAGCAAGATAAGAATTGACCATTCCATATGAGTTTTGGAAACAGATTTGGGAATAGACGGTCTCAGCAAAAAGATTGCTTGTGAAGATTTGAACATATTCTTTTGAGATAGAATCATAGAACAGAATAATAGAATGATTAGATTAGATTAGATTAGATTAGATTAGATTAGATTAGATTAGATTAGAAAACCTCCAAGATCATCAAGTCCAACCTTTGGTCAAACACCACCATACCAATTAAACCATAGCACTAAGTGCCTCATCCAATCATTTCTTGAACACTTTCAGTGATAGTGACTCCATCACTTTCCTGGACATCCTGTTTCAATGCTTGACCACCCCTTCAGTGAAAAAATCTTTCCTGATGTCTGACCTGAAGTGTCCCTGCTGCTGCTTGAGGCCATTTCTTTTATCCTGTCTCTGGTTTTCTGGGAGGAGTGCAGCCCTCACCTGGTACAACCTCCTCTAAGGTGGGTGCAGAGAGCAGTAAAACCCTCCAAGTCTCATTTTCCCCAGGCTAAAGAACCCCATCTCCCTTAGTTGTACCTCATATGACTTATTCTCTGGACCCTTCATCATCTCCATCGCCTTTCTCTGGACATGCTCGAGAACCTCAATGCCCTTCCTGTCATGAGGGGCCCAGAACTGGATACAGAACTTGAGGTTCTGTCTCACCAGTGCTGAATACAGAGGGGAAATCATCGCCGTGGTCCAGCTAGCCACACTATTGCTGATATGGGCCAGGATGCCAATGACGTTCTTGCCCACCTGGGAATACACTGCCTCGTGTTCAGCCATATGTCAACCAGCATTCCCTGGTTCTTTTCTGCTGTTCTACTTTCCAGCTGCTCTTCCTTCAGTGATGCATGGAGTCGAACACATTGAATCCTAGGAAAATTTGAATCAACTTTAGTAAAGCACTAGGAAAACTGAACTAAATAGTTATGAATATGAGGAAATTCAGAGAATTTGTCTTGTTTTCATTATGAATGCCAAAAAATCTCTATATGATCCATTTGAGCATTATGAACATGTTAAATGTAGCCAAACCTGTTGAGTCTGCTGAGACACACAGAGATTACTGGATTTTGAGTCGGACACAGGTGGGTTCTTATATTTATTGAATGATGAATCATAGTCTTATTTGTTTTCAGTTCTGACCTAAAAAAGGACTCTGCAGACTGATTATGGGTTGCTCTGTACACCTGCTACTCTTTCCAAAGTGCATTTTCAGTGAAGTAGTTAAGAACTGTTGGTAATTGGCATGGCCTGTGTTGAGGCTGAAAGATGCATTTTCTTTCTTTCCCCCACTGAAAAGGAAAAACTTAATACAAATTTGCTGTCCATACAATTTGACTACTTTTNTTTTTTAATATTTTAGAGGGTAACAATTGTTTTGTGATGTTACAAGGCTTTTTTTAAAAGTTAAAATAAAGACATTATGACATTTGAATGTCAGATGTTAAGGCTGAGGAAATGAGAAAATTATTTCTATTACATTATCCTGTATGATTAACATCCAGCACATAGATGGTCATGTTATTAGAAAATGCACAAGTGAAGACACTTGTACCCTGTAGTGCACTGTAGTGCATTAGGATGAATTACTCTCCTGCTTCAGAGATCTAAGGTGCTTTGCTCATCCACTTATTTTGCTATGAATTTCTTCTTTTTGAATATTAAAGCTGGCCTTTTGCATGGGGATTGTACTTACTTTAGGCTTTGTTATTTTCACTTTTGTGTAACATTATTTTTCAGTGGCTTACTCTCACTTTAAAAATTCACCTTGTCACTTGCCAGCCTATATTTTGATAATATAAGTGTCAAAGGCTGCCAGGTCTTTTATTTGCACTAGATTCCTCTACCACTTTAGAAACCTTTGAAATCTGAGTCATTATTTCAGGCCTGATCTGATTATATATTTAGGGTATTTTAGGATTTTATTGAATGTATTGGTTTTCATAAGTAAATCAGGAGTGTATTAATTAAAAGTGAATAATTCTCACACTAATCTGAGAAAGTGGTGAAAACATTCATACTTGTAGATTTAATTTAGGTATTTTTTATATTTCATTTGTGTTGGTTTTTTTTTTTTAATTTCCTTAATTTAATGAAATAGATAAAAGAAATAATTAATTTGAAGATTTAGGCTGCTTTTCAAATTTGAGTATTTAATATAGTTTTTTAGTTGTAAAATTCTATGAATATAAAAGTATATTAATGTGTTTTTAAAAAAAAGAGAGAAAAAGTAATGTCATAAAAAATGACTACTCATGTTAAGGTGTTTGATCTAATATATTTCTCCTAAAACAGTCGTTTAATCTTACATATTTTCAATTATATATTTATTTCTGTATTTGGTTGTAATGCAGAAATTTATTTCCTTCAATCATAAGGAATCAAATTCCAGAGTATATCACTGTCCTGTAATTTCCAAATGTGTTTGTAGGAAATGCTTGATGCTGGAATGAACTCCTTTTCTTTTCATATTAAAGTTTGAGAGAAAGAATCTAATTTCTAAATTTATTATTTTTGTAATTGTCAAAGAATTCTGAGTTCTTAGGTGGCATCAACTGAATCTTGTGGGTAGTGACGAATAGAGTGTCATTGAATGAAATCTGTGCGTCTGTCTTGGTTTGGTCCTAAGAAGTTCTTGTGTTAATAGACTGTGAAAAAATAATAGTTTTTCTGAAAAATAATGTTTCTACATTTTGGCATCTGTTAAATGTGATGCATTGTCATGTACACCACAAAGAACAATATGCATTAGTGTTTTTCTTTCCTAGTCACTTAATTGTCTAATGGTAATTGCTAATTAGCATCATCATCAGCTTTTGTTTCTACAATTACAAACCCAGTAGTTTCACGAATATAAGCTGCACAGACTATAAGCCGCATCTCTGGGTATTGGCAAACATTTCATTTTTTGTCCTTAAATAAGCCGCACCCGAATATAAGCTGCTCTGTCGTTCATAGCGAGGACCCACGTGCAACAAAGTTGCCAAATAGTAACAGAATCGCAGCATGGCGGGGGGTTTACTGGCTCGGCTAAGGCTGTGCAGGCTCGCCCCACTCAGGGCTGGGACGCAGCCTGCCTGCTCCTGCCGCAGCAGGCGGGGGCAGGAGTCCCCCGCTTACCCCACAGGCCAAGGGGATGGCAGCACGGGGCCCTCTCGTCTCTCCCTCGGGCTGTGGCAGAGGAGGGAAGGAGGAACCTCCCCCGCCCTCCGTGCTGCCTGCAGGGAGCCAGCTCCACCCGT
>PYHW01009260.1:694394-712482 GCA_013186435.1 Turdus rufiventris | reverse complement strand
GCCGCCCCTGAATGTAAGCCGCATTTCCGGTGTGGGAGCAAAATTTTAGTTAAAATGGTGCGGCTTATATTCGTGAAACTACTGTACAATGATTTTTGTTGAGTGGCAGTCAGCATATCTGTTACAGCAGCTTGTTTCTGTTAATCTATGAATATACCGTGGTGGAAGAAATAAGTAAATTTTAAAACCTAAGGGAAAGGTTAGCCTGGCTACAGAACTGAGATTTATATTCCGTTCAGTGTGTTTGTAAAAAGTCTGTTCGCATGGGGAGCTGAATGAGCAGCTCTGTTCATTTAGGAAAAGTCTTCATTCAATGTAAGGAAAGCTTAGTGAAAATCAAGCCCTCTGTGTTTATACAAAATTCACTGTCTTGGAGTCAAGCTTTCTCATATATGTCTCTAACCAAATAAATTGAAGGCAAATTAAAATCAGACCCACAACTTCCTTGCACAGTTTAGTTCTGTGTGACTAACAAAGCAGAATACATTGAATTTAGAGTGATCCTTTATGATTTTAGCATTTTTCCTTTAATATGCTTCCTATATGCATGGAAATACATGGTTTGTTTCAGTGGGTCTTCTATCTTTCTTACAGTGAATAATTTGGGCATATTATTATCCCTATTTTCTGTTGACTAGAATTTCATGACTAATGCTTTAGAGCTAAAACCCTCAGTTTCCCCATTCTAGAGCTTAAATGGACAAAACAATCCAGATTAGTTCTGTGCTTAAAATATGTTGTGGATAGTATGGAAAAACTCTAGCCTTTTGTGCTGATACCATAAATATTTTAACATTCTACTTTCACTTTGGATAACTTTGTAATTAAAAAAAACCTATTTAACAGATATTTGTCTAGCATAGAGTGTGTTTGCGTAAAAGTTCTTTTTGCAACAGAGACCCTTGTGTTTTGTTGTCATCTTTTTGTAGCTGGAAATATTTTTTGATACAGTTTAATAAGAAAACAGTTTTCTATTGATCTTTAATCAGAGTTAATCCATACACAGAAAATACATTACTAAAAAATTCATTTTAAAATCCAAAATTAAATCCCACTAAGTGCTTATATTATGTATTCTGTAACGAATAAGAGATTTTGATTAAATGCTTCTTGAATAGAATAATGCACATTTGACATATACAAGACATATTTATTTTATTTTCGGACAATCTTTATCTGTGCCTATACTTGAATAGTTCTTATATGTTACGTGCACTCTACATAGTGTGGTTACATAGTACAGGCTTGACCTAAATATGTTTGAAACTTTTCTGCCCTTTAGGTCATTTCAGAGAATGAATAAGGAATATGAAGAAAGAGATGGTGTGCACCATAATGAACTATTAAAACTGCCATGATGAATTCAGGGCATGCATTATTTGCAATGTAGTAAACTAATAAATGTTCTCCTCTATTTATTTCTTCCCCTGATTTCAAGCAGGCAGCGTAGAATGGCATGGACTTTGTGGTGGGGGAGAAAAACAAACAAAACAAACAAAAGTCAGATATTATTGAAAGCTGAAGCCATCAAAATGCAGGTGGGAACTTCTGGAAGAAAACTCTGATCCTCCAGAATACTACACTGCAAAACCATCTAGAATCCAAATGGTAATTTAAAGTGAGAGAAAAAACAAATTTATTTCATAGCAATAGTTAGAAGCTCCATGCTTGATGTGAAATTTGGTTGCATGACCATAAGAAAATTATACCAGTATGAGCAAAAGACAGGACTCCTATGTAAAAGCAACTTGTGGTAGTTTCAGCTTTCCAATTAATTTTTCTGAAGTTCAAGTGTGTTATTGCTATAAACTAGTCAGCATACAGGTGATATCTTAACCTAATCTTGTGGTAATTGAACTGGGAAACCCTTTGTTCCTCAATCCACTTAGCTTTGCAAGTACAAATTTTGAAGCTTAATTGAGACAGTTTAAATGTAAGTACATTTAAAGGTGTCATTAGAGTTAGACATTATATATTTCCTCTTTTTTTAAAGAAATGGGAAAGATTTTTTCTGAAGAAACAGTTCAATGTAGTGTTTGATTTCAAAATGAACACACCAAAATGAACCTAACACGACCACAAAATTAAAAAAAAAAAGAAATATACTATGAGGTTAGATTTTTTTTTCAGAAAAAAAGTATTAAATAATAAATATTAATTTAAAAGTTCATTAATATGAATAGTGAAAAATTACCAGGTTTTGATACTGCTTGTATGGTGTATCCCTTAGATATAGGTTTTGATATCTGTAATAGTTGTGAGTTACTGTGGTCAAGAGGTATTTTGTTGACTGTAATGAAGATAATGCATTTTGAACTACCACAGACTTTTGGTCTTAATCTGTAGGTATGAACTCCTGGTCTTCTCAGGAAACTTACTGACCTTACTGCAGTTGTACATGAAACTGCAGGTTGACCCACCTGGATCAGAACAGACTTGGATCATTACCTAAGGATTTATTTTAGATCAGCTGCTAATCCTTTGCCCTCCAATCAAAGTGAATTCACATCAGCACGGTTCAATCCCAGTACAGAGATTGCTAGAAGCAGATGCAAAATTTCTACTACAGTAATTTCATGACTATAAGGTGCACCCTTTTGACTAAAATTTTAGCCCAAACCTGGAAGTGTGCCTTATAGTCCAGTGCTTCTTATATAATGGACAAAGTTGTGAAATTTTCCAACCCGGAAGTGGGAACTGTGAGGGGAGGCGGGAGCTGGCAGCCCCAGCCCAGCAGAAGCTGGGCGGGGGGTAGGGAGTGGGCGGCCACAGAAGCCACAAGCCGCAGCCACCCCAAGCCAACCCATAAGTGCGAGATGTGGCCGTGCCATAGCAGCCCCGGGCTGCTGCAAGCCGCCCTGGACCACGGGCAGCCCCGAGCCGCCCCAGACCGCCATGAGCCGTGGCCACCCTGAGCTGCGCCTCGCCAGCCGGCGCCGGGGGCAGTCAGGAGTGCCCAGGCCTGCAGCATGGGGAGGGCAACTGCGGCTGCATTTAAAGGCTGCACCAATCTGTGAAAAATGTTTGTGAATTGAGCACCTGCCAGTAAACCCCGCGATCGCGCGATTCCGTTACTAATTTGTTACTTTGTTGTGCACATTATATATGGACAAAGTTATGAAATTTGCCGAATCCCAGAGTTGCGCCTCATAATCCGGTGTGCCTTATAATCGTGAAATTACTGTAATTTTATTTACTCACGTAAAAAAATATGACATTGTGATCGAATTTTGATTGAAAGTCCTGAATATCTGTGATAGTTTTGGCATTGTGCAGCTCTAAACCAGAAAGAACTGTGTTGTAATTGTATTAATGATTCAAACATTAGATTGCCAGCATTTTTGATAAAAAAATAGCTCTTTATCTTACATGAAAGAACTCTTGCACTAATCCAGATATGTGGATTCACATAATATGCACGTATTTGTTGTTTCATTAGTTCTAGGCTTACATCACTATTTCAGTTTGACCCTGAAGAAGACAGTCTATAAAGGAAAAGGTTACATTTAATGTATTTAAGTGAGGGCACAAAAAATTGAGCCTTTTAGCAGAATGTATGGAATCTCATTTGAAAATATATATGGAATAATAGAAAAGTATTACAGAGGAAATGTATTTATTGCAATGGTTATCCAAATATCACTACGCAAGAGAAGGCTTGCTAATATGTCATAAAAGAAGGCAGTCTTTACTGATTGTTGTTGATACTTGAAGTGAACCTGGAACAAATAAAACTTAAATTATTGAAGACAAGTGCCATGCTGAAAGACAGTGCTAGTTTTGGTGTGGAGAAAGTAAAATATTTCTGACAGAAGTGTTAATTTGGACAGTTCATATCTTTGAAGGCTTTTTGACACTGCAAAAATACTGTTGAAAATTTAACATAAGCATTTATTTCTAAATGCTCAGTATTTAAAAATATGAAGATATTTTGAAATGTACATTTTCAGAAATAATTAGAGTGTTTGGGAAGTCAGTGATATTTTGAAGAATGTTCCATCAGTCCTATTACATTTGCAGTATACATTACAGAGCAGAATAAAACCAAAATAGCCCATTTCAGATATTATTTGATAAATATTTGTCATTATTTGTCATTATTTGTCATCAAAGCACTGACTTTTAAAAGTTTCTATGAATGAAGAGGTGTTTATGCTTTACAAACATTCTAGTCTGGTACTAATGCATTCAGACAGAGGAATACAAAATTCTGATTTGCATAATGCAGATCGATGTAGTCTCTTTTTTTCAGTTTAACTTGCAGTCCTCTGCCATGTCTTATTAATGCATATCAGAGAGCTAAACTTTATCAATCTGTTATGAATGATTGACATTTCAAACCAGCTAAAGTGATAAATTGGCAACTCTGTCATCCAAAGACAAAGCTCAGAAATGTGGGAAATGTTTTGGTAGTGGTGCTTTTTTTGTGCTTTTTTTCCCAGTACTGACATCTGGATTCTCATCTGGCTTTCTGGCACATCTCCTGTTGATTCTGCTGGTTTGATTGCACTACTGCCTGAAACACTCTCTATAAAGCTGCCTGTGAGGTTGGCATATATCTGTTCCTAGCCATCCTTGCATGCCATTGGTTTTGGTTCCCTTGCAGCAGGAAGGAAGTCTGCCAAACTGCAATGCCTAGTGCAATGCTAGGAGAGCATTCCACAAACAGCTTTCCAAGAGGACAGGAAGAACATGAGCTCCTCAATGCAATAGATTTCATTTCCCCTATAGTAGAAAAGAATGTCAGATGCTGTGAGCAGCATGGCAGTACCACAGTAATGGAGAAGATAAGCTTCTAGTATAGTTAAGGAATGTTCTATAGTAGGACAGGAAAAATCAAACAAAAAAAAAATCCTAGATAGGGACAGTGAACCTGGAGCTTAATTAAAACCTGGAATGGTTTTACCCAGAGCAATTAGTCCACACTTATCAAAAATTTCATGGAATGTTTTTGAAGTACAATGTGATAGGCAATAAATAAAATAGAGTAGAAGTTTGATCTGTTTTGCTTAGTTATATATATAATCTAATATATTAATATATTATCTAATGAGGTTGCTCAAAGCACCTGCCAGCTTTCCACTTATCTTGTAATTCCACTTGCTCTGTAGTATACATTCTGTCAAGAAACAATTCATTTATGTATGAGCTTGTAAGTATTATACATTTGCACTTTTCTCACTTTAAAAGCAATTTGGCTATAAATAAATCTTCACAAAAATGTTTTTCATTTTCATCACCTGGTAGCTTCCCACACATCCTGTGAAATATCTCCGCCTCTCACTGTAGGAGAATTTCACAGAATTTACAAATACACCTTTATAATAATTTCTTTTCAGTTACTAGAAACAAAGTGTTAGAATAAATAATTTGCACATTTGCAGCTTCAGTACCAGCAAAATCCCCAAAGTAATGCATAACTTAATATAATAAATTATGTGTTAACAAGACCCTGCTAGCTGCTGCTGATAATGCAGGAAAATCAAATTTAATTCTGGTAATTTTTGGTTTCAGGTGATATTTTGTCATTCCTGTGAGTAGTAGAAGTGTTTTTTTAGAATAAATACTAGGTATGGCAGGAGCAGTACTCTAGCAGGAATATTGAAAAAATTTTCTTCCCCCTTTCTTGAAAAGTTCCTTTTCAGGATCACTTAAATCATGTAATGCAGATGAGTTCTCTCATACTACCTTTAAAATTTGCTGACAAATCTAATATGATCACATACTTGTCTACACACCAGGAGTCAGAGGGCATTAATGACAGGAAAAGAATTTACTTCATTTTAATTTCAGAACAATATTAATTATTTTGTTATTTTTTGACAGTATAACCAATGTTGACAATTAGAAGCATTAATTGTATAATAGTTGGCATGTTATTCAGAGAATCATAGAGTGGACATTGCTGGAAGGTATCTTCGTATCTAGCTCCAATCACCCTGCCTTGTACATAGGCATCCTTCACCCGAGCAGGTTATTCAGGCTTCATTCAGCCTGGTCTGGAGCATTCACAGTACTGGGGCACCCACTGCTTTGGGCTCTTTTACAAGAGCAGGCAAAAAGTCCTCCTCCCCTCTTTTGGGGTCCCTTCAGGTACTAGAAGGCTGCAATTAGGTCACCCTGAAGCCTTTTGTTTTCCAGACTGAACAATCCCAATTGTTTTAGCCTTCTCTCATAGGAGAGATGCTCCATACCTCTAATGCTATTTTATCCACTTTGAGGACCCTCTTCTTAGGCTCAATTTTGTGGTGAATTTACATTCCCTCATCAGTCTCAGACTTCTAATTCCAGTTGCTGATTTCTGCCTTCATCTTGTGACTTTTTATATTTTGTCATAACCTTCTTGAACATGTCATATCTGGAAAAAGTAGTATTAGTCCTGGCAACAGAAAAGTTTTTCACTACCTGACAAATGCTTCATGTTCTTAGATGGTATCAGCAACAGAAACCCTCCTCCATGAAAGCTGACAATAGACAAGCAAGAAAAAGTTTCTGTGAACTCATGTCTGTTCATAGCCATCCATCTCAGGATCCAGACTCAACAGAAAAAAATAGAATAATCCAGTGTCAGCTTTTATATTTGAGGAAAAGCTGAACACAAATACTTTGCCTGAATCTTCAATGGCAACCTATCTTCCCTCATGCCTCAAGAGGATGGAGTAGGAGATGAGGGCAAGAGTAGGAAAGTCCCTTCCACTGTGTATCCTTCTGCACCCAAAGCAGCATGGCCAGCAGGGTGATGGAGGGGATTCTGCCCATCTGCTCTCCCCTCTCTGGGATTCTCAGCACAAAAAGGGAAGGACATGAATCCGTTAGAGTGAGTCCAGAGAAGGTCCACCAAGAGTATTAGTTTAGCACACAATATGCTGCTCAGGAAATTTGAGAATTAATGAGAAAATAGCTTGCACAAAGTTCCACAAGAAAAGTAGTTCAATATAAATAACTGTATATGTGCTTGAAATATACAGATGCATAAATTTATTCAGAAACACTGGATGATGATCCAGTGTAAGGAATTTTGTCCCTGTACCGGAAGCATATGTTACATGAATTCTCATCACCAAAGGACTAGGGAAAGAAACTATGGGAGAAGGGTGTTGAAGTAAAGCCATATGAGAAGCAGCTGAGGTCACTTGGTCTGCTCAGCCTGGAGGAGACTGAGGGGAGACCTCACTGCAGTTACAGCTTCCTTGTAAGGGGAACAGGAGGGGCAGGCACCGATCTCTTCTTTCTGGTGACAAGTGATAGGACCCAAGGGAATGGTCTGAAGCTCTGTCAGGGTAAGTTTTGGTTGGATATCAGGAGAAGGTTCTTCACCCAGAGGGTGGCTGGGCACTGGAACAGGCTCCCTAGGGAAGTGGTCACAGCACCAAGCCTAACAGAGCTCAGAAAGTGTTAGAACAAAACTCTCAGGCACATGGTGTGATTCTTGGGGGCATCCTGGGCCGGGCTAAGAGCTGGACTTGATGGTCCTAATGCATTCCTTCCAACTAAGATATCCTGTGACTCTATGTTTTTATTTTATGAGCCTGAATTTGTCAATGAGATGAATTGGCTTGAGAACAAGGCCAGTCAAATTCAGATTACGCAGAGTTAGTTTGTTTGGGAACATCAAACCTGTAGCATTTCATATGACTTTTAAACATACAAGCAATATTCAAAGTATCCCAGTCTTACTAGTCATCTAAATGTGGTTCAAAAAACAACTTTATTTTGTAAATTAAACTTCATGGACCATTTCTCCATCAGGTTTTATCTTATATTTGTCCTCAAAATTATAATTATATTTATACTGCACATTTCCATTGTGTAAATAATTTAGTAGTATTAGATGTTGTATCTTTTATAGTTTTGACATGACTTGCTCTTGGTTTAGCACAGGCTTATTAATTTGCTAAGGCTTGCTTTGCAGATGAGTAGCTGATATGTTAAACAATAACTGAAAATTGACAGTTTGGTTTTTAAAGAAGAAATTGAGCTGAGTTTAACACTGCAAGGTTATACAGGACATAACTGAATTGTTTGTATATTTAAATGGATTCCTTTGAAAGAGGCACAGTGAATGCTGCATTTGACACTGTCTGGGGAATCTGTCTTGCCTTACACTCAGGGCTATGTTTATGGGTGAGGTGTTTAACCTTGCCAAATAGATTTCATATTTTGAGGGACAAATTAAAGTGAATAGCAGTACATTCATGCAGAATGATTTAATGACAAGTGTTCATCCCTGACAAACTGGGCTAAATTCTGGTCTTCAGTGTGCTAAAATAACAAAATAATTCCTGTCAAAATAATGCTGCTACATTTGTACCTTAACAGTGACAGAAACCAGATGTCATTCTTCTCTAGTTACATGGGGTCTTTTGCATGTTTTGATGCCATGAGAATCCATAGTGTTTACTATGGATTACAAAGTGTAAGTCCCATTGCTGTGAGTTCCACAATCAGGGAAGTAATGCCTCTGATTAGAAAGATAAGTCAGATCTATGATCACTTTAGATAAATCTCTTTTTGTGTATTATCAGTTTGAAAGATTTTTAATGTTTCCTTGAATAATTAAAGGTGGGCATCATGAGAAAAAAGGTTGCTTTCCAAGAGACATTATTTGTGCATTATTTCGTTAAAACAGGTCATTAAAGTGACAAATAGAAGAGCAAAACCCTTTTGAGAATGGTATTGATAGTTTTATGTTGTTGGAAATACTTTGTTGAACATAATTTTGATGCACCAGAGACTAATGACATGGCTGCAGATATTTTTTTTTCCTAATGTTTGAGGTTTTTTTCATTACTTTCTTGTCACAAATAAATGCTTGTTGGTATGCTAAGACAATTTCTACCATCCAGACAATCAAAATATGCAAGTGGTAGTTTAAAATTTAAACAGAAAAAAAAATATTGCTAAGCTATCACATTTTTTGAAAGAAGTTATTGATCTCTATGGACCCCACTGTATTAAAATACTTTTTATAAGTATGGCACTTAGGTGCTTGACTTGTATGCAAAATGATGTAAATTGACGGCATTACCTTTTGTAAGTTTTGGATTTTAAAACTTAGGGTAATCAATAGATCCAATTATTTCAAGAGGAAATTATAGAGTTATAAATGCAGTTTTTTAAATGTTTCTTTCCCAATTTTTAAAATTCAAATATGAGTTTTTAACTTAGTTCCTAGAACAACAACTGATAAATTCAGCGTCTGATTCATTGCCTGCAGTATATTCTAGGCATTCATTATACAGCAACAAATTGCCAACAGATTGCTGCTATCACACCTAGCACGAGCTGTTGCATTACTTAGCTCTTTTTATCTTCAGAGCACTTCTTCCTCAGTTTTCTCAGTGGACAGCTGGTACAGTCGTGCAGTTTGCACGCTAATGTTCTTTCCAGAGAGATTACTCTTTTTTCTTCAGGTGAGGGTGGGAGTTTGGATTAAACAAGCTTCAGAAGTTGTGTTGAACAGACCTGTCGAGTTCAAGACCAGTCAGTGGTACTTCAGTGGTGGAACTATGGACCATGAAAGCTTCTTATGCCAAATGAACTGGAATTTTGAATAATCTGTGTGAAATTAGTTGAAGACTCAGGTTTACCTTTTTGGGAGTTGAAATTTTTTGAGCACTTTACACTTCATAAAAATGTAAAGGATTAGTTGTGCCTTTCATAAAGCTACCAGTGTTATCCATTCTGTGACTGAATTCCTCCTCTCTCTCATCAGTTCTCATTATTTACTCTTTCTTTGCTTATAAGTCTTTGAATTTTGTATTGACTTGCAGCATGGAAGTCAGATATTTTCTGAACCCACATTGTTTATTTAGGAAAAATTACATAGTAGCTCATAAAATATTATAATATTTCTCTAAAAATTCGGGAAAACAACCATTCTATATTTTATTTTTTGGAAATAGATAACTTATTTTCCATGCCAAGATTGCCAATTGCTGTCATTGCAAAATAACACAGCAAACATTGTGTATGTTTTATCAAAGTTCACTCATGATTTTTATGTTAAATTTTCAGTGGGAATGGGTTGGAAGACAGGGTCTCCACTGTCTGCTGGAACCTGAAAGCATTGGGAATACGCTGTGGTCCAAGTATGACAAACTTCTCACACCATTGTTCTGGGGAGTATGTAGGGTGTGCAGTGGATTTTTTGTTTGGTTTTGGTTTTTTTTTTTTTTTTGCTTGTTTGGTGTTTTTCTTGTTTTTTTATTTAGTTTGCTTTTACTTACTGTAGACTGGGATGCACAGTTCCTTGGGAGTGCAGTGTTTACCCAAGTGATTTTACAGAAACTGCTCTTTAAGTTGTTACACTAGCTTGCAACGCATTGTCTCTTACTTGAAAACACAAGTAAACTTCAGGTTTAAAATAACATCATTTTTCTTGCTTATTTCATCTACATCTTAGTCCTTTAGAGTTATCACCATTTCTTCACCCAGAATAAATGACTTTGGGAGAAAAAACAAAATGTACATCAGGAGATGTCTCTGGATGCTAGTTTTTACATGGTTATCTAAGCCCTCTGGAGTATGATGGGACTATAAACCTGTATTGGTATAACATTTTGAAGCCTTTCAGCAATTTCGTCATTCTAGTAGATGTTGTTATTTGGTTTTATTTTCCTTGTTTCTGAAAACTATCAGGGTTTCAAAGATTTTGCAGAAGAAAGAGTAGAAAGAGGAGAGACAACATTGGGATATCACATGTGGTCAATTGATCACTGTTTGAGAACACTGGGATGCATTTTCTAGAGAAATGCATTGTATCTATTCAAGAAGAGAAGCAGAGAATCAAATAAGCTTCCTCCCATCTGTAGCATTAAACAGTCCAACAACATCATCCAGTCCAAAGTATTGAATATAATGTATAGTCCAGTATTTAATTGAGTCACACTCTCCTAGCCATTTTAATTTCAGTTTTCTCAATCATTACTGTACTTTTTACATAATAACTTTATATAATAATGAACAATTGCCTTGTGCTTTCTGTGGTGTTATCTTCACATCTACTTAGTATCTGGTAACTGACAGATGGTGGACCTGTCCCAACATTGCCAGGTGTTTGCAGCTGTTCTGTGGTCATTGTCAGGGGTAATGCACTGTTTTGCACTGATGCAAATAAATTATTTGTATGTCATAAGCCTGGAGTTCCTAGGTAGACATTTTATGTTAAAAAAAAAAAACAAAAAAACAAAAAAAAAAACCAACACAACCAAAAAGCTACAAAAAACCCAAACACTTTTTTATTGCTCCATTGCCTGTTACCCTAGTATTTAGTAGCACTGAGAAGAACCCAGAGCCAAAGTGAAGATGTTTCATTCTGCTTTTGTCCTTTGATCTCTGAATCTATAGTACATCAACCATAATGCAGACCTGTGTAATTACCACATTTAAACATGAAGCCTCTTTTCTGAGGCTTGATTTAATTTAATTTTTCCTATAGCTATGAAGTCTTATTATTTAATTCCCAGACCTAATCACCCCTTTTTTTAGTGTAAAAAATGAATGCAATAGAGATGAGTCATAACATTGTTATTAAACTAAAAATTTATAGTTATGAGATGTTCTCCTTAATTTGTTGTGAGTTCAATCAATGCACATGTAGTCCCCATATGCTGTATTATGATTCCACTGTAAACCAGTAGTCATTCCCTTTCTTGTCTCTGTTGAGGAGATGGAGGTCTCTGTTGTACAATAGAATTGAATCAATTATTGGAGGCAGTGGGATTCTGTGATCAGACAATGATTTTTCTCAACTTTTATTTTTGCTTTGTCCTCAGTTTGCTTTTTAATAAAGGATTTCTAACTGTGGTAATCACTAAGGTACTGGATATTTTATATTCAAAACTGAGGTGCATCAAATAATTCTGACTGATCATAAAAATCACTTAATGTTTTCAAGTCATTAAAAGTCAGGCTCTGTAGTCTGTATGTCATCATTCTAAATAATGAATTCCCTCCAGTGTTGCTTTTATAAATGATAAACAAAGAGAAATTGTGGCTGCCATTGGTACAGTCATATATGGTAGGGTACAACATAGGCCTCCTGCTGTGTTGTTGCCATATGGCCACATGAATTTAGACAGCCCTTGTCCCACCTACCAGAGCCCGACTGCAAGAGCTAGTGGATGGATACTAATGAAACTGAAGGAGGAGATTTCAACTCGGGTAAAATTAGAACACCAGGGAATCCATTGTGGCTGTGAATCTCTGGTGGGAAATGGCACTTTGAAAGAAGATGGCCAATATATGATAATATTTTAAAAATAGTTTAAAATTATTTGTCTCCTGCTTGTGCACTATATGTTATGGTCCAGCCCCTTGCCATAATCCAAGGGTGAGACTAAGATTACCAGTGCCCTGAGAGTCAAAAATCTGGCTGCTGCTACAACTTCAAGGCATATAAATACAATGTATATAGATACATAAAAATATATAAATATTTATTTATTTATTTATTTATTTATTTTCAGGGGCTAGTCAATATCTGGGTAAAAAAGTTGGAATTTAGAATTCACCCTGACCCACTCTGCACGTCTTTAGCCCTGTGGATTCTGTGATCTAATCCTTGTCAGACACTCTGAGCTCCCTGCATGTAGCATCTCTAACAAGAATCTCATCCATTACACACAATTGCATTCTTAGTTTAATTATACACTCTACTGCCAGTTCATCAGTAAAAATTCTACTTGCTGAAAAGAAATATGAAAGAGACCAGCTTCTTGAATCAGTCCACTAACTATTTGTGGCTTATTTTTTGTTACCTCACTGCTGGTTTGAAATCTGTTTTAATTTTTTAGAGGGGGTGGAGAGGGAAGGGAGGGAGGCAGGGTGTTTCATACATAATGAAGGAAATTATCTAGCTGTTTTTATGTTCTAACATTGAAAAACATTTACAGAAGCTGTTGCTTCTGGCTGGTTTATTGTGGTCATGAAATCAAAGCCTGACCACAGCAGGTTTGATATGTAGCTTGTGTTCCTCTCATCAGATTTCATTATTTCAGTTTCATTATTGTTTAGTATTTATTCTTTAATGTAAAGTGAGATAGAGCAAAAAAGTGTTTTAATCTCTAATTCAACTTTTTGATCTCCTTTGAAATTCAGTTTGCTTTGTGGCACAGTCCTATAAGTAGTACTGGACAGGAAACCTGCAAGTTGCTTCATCTTTCATATACTGCTCTTTACATCAAATGTTTTCCTTGACTGCACCAGTGTTTTGAAACCTGCACATTTGTACATGTTCCTTCCAAAGGCAGCATAGATGCCCGTAGGTAACAAGCAGAACCCAAAAGCAAACAAGAGAGCCCAAACCCGCAAAGCTACTCTTGGGATTGAAAGTATGAATACGTGCACAAAAAAATACCTCATAGCAAAAAAAAAAACCCAAAAAAACCACAGAGGGCAGAATGAACAAATGGGAAGACTGAGTTATAGTACCTGAGGCACCAGTGTTAGTGGAGTGGCATTTGTGTATGGAAGGACATAATTTCAGAGGTCATTCCACATCAACCATGGATCAGTTAAGCATTATTGCTACTGTTGAATTTTTGCAATCAAAAGAAGGTGTGTAAAGAGGATCTTCTGAGATGCAAGCATGTGTATTTTTTTATGTGGATGGCAGATGATGGTTTAACAGTACATGCAGCACATTTTTTTTTCCCCAAATGTCACAATTCACATAGCTTTGCATCTTCACAGTGTGGCACAGTGACCTGCTGCTCATGCTAGTCATGAAGCCAGAGCAGACATGTCCACCTAAGTATCACTATCACCAGTGTTTTTCAAGTATCTGTGAACCACAGAACTCTGCTGACAAAAATAAAAATAGCAATACAATGCCCTCCCTCAAAATATTAATGTTAAGTTCATTTGAGCAGGTTTTATTTGTCCTGCAGTATTTGACACTGCGATGTGTAAGGCAAAGCTGTCTTGCTTAACTAGCAGGGCTCAAAGCTATTTATTTGCTAGAGACTCTTTAAGAATGCCTAAAGTTTATTGGAATCAAGAATTGAAAAGAAATGTGACTTGCTATTAGATGTCAATGACAGTAAAATATGTTAATGATGGAAGAAGCAGTTTGTTGCTTTGCTTTTTCAATAAAGCTAGAATCCTTGAATCATCAAAATGTGACCAAAATTGTAGAACATAAGAGTATTTAACTGTGAGAATTACAGCAATGACAGATGGTGTGGCATTCTTTCAATTATGCCTGGAGTTTTTAAAATATGCTGGGTAATGTGGCTGTACTGATTAGTGCAATGGTTTAATATATTTATATAAAGTTTATTACTTTGGTAATATGTGTAAATAACTTGGACTGATAGGAATACCTCCTCAAGGGGTAATTCAATGTAAATGTTTGTGATTGAAAATGTAGCAATTACTCTTTGTTGTAGTAAAAAAGTAGTAATTTTTGCAGTATTTTTCCAGGCAGATTCTGCTCAGATTTCAGAAAGACATCTTTATTTCAATTATGTATCCAGAAATATTGAAAAAGAAGAATGCCAACCTAGGCCCACTGAAGCTTATAGTAAGATTTTATATTGTGAGTTAAATTGCAATTTGGGCTGAGGCTAGTCAGTAAGGCTCCATGATGAAAAGAACTATAGCTGCTGTTCCAGAAGCATCCTGAGGAACTCAAGGCTTTATTGGTGGAAAAGAAATTAATATGGAGGCAGGTTTATCCAAGATAAATAATTGAAAAAATCCCAGTATATTATTATTATTAAATCCCATTATATTATTAAAATCTTCAACTACAGTGTTTTTGAGAATAGACATACTTTTATTTATATGGATATTTTTTCTCCTAGGGACCTACATGCATACATACATACATACCTTCCATGTATGGGGTCTACAAGTATTTATATATATATATATATATACACATGTAAGTATATATTTTCACATAAAAACCACCAAACTTTTGGAGAATTGACTCAGAGTAACTCTGCTGAAACCATACTAAGCTCTGCTGCTTCTCTTCAATGTTGTGGGAGACACATATGCATGTCTTTGCTTAATTTGTGGAATTAAATGCGCATTTAATTTTTAATTGTGTAACCGCGTGCTATGTTTTGAATTTGCTTTTAAATTTTGAAAATGAAAGTGAAGAAAAAACCAAAAGAGAACACCATATTTCATAGGAGAGATTTTAACTTTGTAAGTTTTGCCATAGTGACAGACAAGAGGTCCTAGACTAAGGCTCCCTCTGTTGAGACATAAAACACAACAGCAATGATGTTCCATCCCATCAAAAATTCACTCAAACAGAATGCTATTTTCTCCTGGAAACAGTGATTTAACTAAAACAATTTATAAATGCCCTACACATCTTAAAACTGTTTGAAATTTCTCTAGCATGCCTCTACAATTTAATAAGCAATTATCATGTGTCTGTTAATTCTATGTCCCCTTACTCCTGAGTCTGAGGAAATTTGTCTTTTGTCTGCTTCATTATCAGGAAAAGAAATCACTTATTTTCATAAATGACAATGTAGTGGTAGTTTTGAATACTGATATTGAATATTTGAATATTTTGCGGATTCAATGAAGCTTTGACTTTCTTTTATCACTATGCATGATACAAGGAGGTGACGTCAGAATTTACGTGTTGTAGCTACAGAACTATGAAAATATAACATTCAGTGACTCAAAAAGTTACATTTATTTAGTAATCAGGAAGAATATGATTACTATTTAAAAATTTTTAAGATTTCTATCCAAAATAAATATATCCACTGGACATACACGCAAAAGACAGGATCCCCTAGCACCTCTGCAGAGAAGGATGTCCACTCTGACTACCTTTGTATTATCAGTGGATCCATATCTGTTGAAAAGCAAGTTGCATGGTTGCAGTTAAGGTGATGTTAATGCGGCAGAAGTAACACAGAATCACACAGAGTTGCTGGGTTTTATGTTCTGTACTACTCTTCTGTAGTACAGGACATACAGCCCAACCCCCCTATTATAGCAGGTTTAGCTGCAGCAGGTTACACAGTATTGTGTCCAGGCATGTATAGAACATTTCCAGAGAAGAAGATTCCATAACCTCTCTGTGCACCCTGTTCCAGGGTTCTGTTACCCTCAAAGAAGTTTCTCCTCCTATGTAAATAGAACCCTGTGTTTCAGTGTGTGCCTATTGTCCTTTATACCATCATTGTGCATCACACTGAGCATCTGAAAAGAGGCTGGCACTGCCCTCTTGACACCCACCCTTAAGATATTTCTTGACTTTTCCAAGATCTTTTCTCCAGAGTAAACCAGTCCAGTTTCCAAAACTTTCCTCATAAGAGATGATCTGGTCTACTCATCATCCTTGTAGTACTTCTTTCTGTTAGTTTCTTATCTTTCCTGGACTGTAGAGCCCAGAACTGGACACAGTGATCCAGGTGCAGCCTCACTAGGGTTGACCAGATACCTCTTGTAACCTGCTGTCAGTGCTTTTCCTAATACCCCCCTGGATACCATTGGCCTGCCTTGCCCCTAGAGCACATTGCTGGCTCACAGCTTGTTGTCCACTAGCACCCCTAGGCTGATTCTCCACAGACCTGCTTCTCAGCAGGTCAACCCCTAGCCTGTACTGGTGCGTGACATTATCCCAGCCCAGGTGCAGAATGCTACCTTTGCCTTTGTTGAACTTCATTAGGTTCTTCTCCACCCAGCTCTAAGAGTGTCTATCAACAGCACAGTGTAAAGCAGTCAGCAAGTTTTTCAGGCTAATAACAGAAATCAGAAAAACCTACACTTTCCCTCTATAAAGTACTCATTACATTTCAGAGAGCTATCATTCTATCTGTTCTATTTGGAGAAAGAATCATGAAATCATTAAGGTTGGAAAAGATCTCCATGATCAGTGAGTCCAGCCATTAACCTAAACCTCCCACGTCCATTACTAAACTTTGTCTGTAAGCATCGCATCTACACATTTTGAACATTTTCAGGAATTGTGATTCCCCTACCTAGAAGGCCCTTCCAAAAGGGTATTTGTTTTTAATTTGTTTCTTTGAAAGAATGAGGTGATTCAATCCCCTGTCAAGCTGGTACTTTTTCCTAAAACATTTGTCATCTTTTAAGTTCAAACTAGATGCATTAGCTTAGCAAACTTATGATTTCAGAACTTTTTTAAGTACTTCATATAACTGCATCTCTTTCAATGTACTAGGTTGAAGAGGTTTAAAGGCCATGATTATTGTTCAGGGTTAAGATGCAAGCCTGAAAGTTTCTTATGGAAAATTTAATATCATTTGGATGAACAGGTGGTTCCCATGCCAACCTCTTTTACAGGATACGGGCTGCTACCATTTACAACATATGTATATCTGCAAGCTGAGAATACATTTTTTTCATTTCAATTTCTACCATATGGAAGTTGCACAGTCAAATAATTCATCTCCATCGTCAATTTTTCTAGCAAAGAAAAGTCTAGGAACCTTAGAGGAAAGAAAGAGGCCATCATATAAAATAAGTGAATGCATTGTATAAAGTGTAAGAGGGGTTTGAAAGAGGAAAGTGGATTCAAATTGAAGTTTGTAAGTGCCATTCTATTTTCATAATCAGAAATTCAAAGTTCGTCTTGAATTTTTGATCTATTGAGTAATCAACATAATTTTTTTATAGTATTGTGTTGTAATATCCTGGATCTGGAAAATTTTCTTTTTCTTTATTCTGAAGGCATCATTGTCATATTAAGTTATCTGATGGAATATAAAACAAATATGCAGAGTAAAATATTTGAAATATGAGAAGTTGATAATCATTTTATCATTCATTGTTTAACAGAGTTTCTACAAGCTTAATATTGGTCAGAAGACACAGTGGTGCATTTAAATCTAGAAATGTAAGCATACACTTTCTCTCTTCACAATTCTGTATGGATAGATGTTATTTTACTTTTACAAACACAAAGTTCAAAAATTCTGTTAAGCTAAAATGCTGGTGGGTTTGCAATCTTAAAGTACTAAAATGTTATTTCCTCATGTCAGTTCTTTCTCCTACTGCATCAGCTTATAAAAATTACCTGTGCAAAATGCAGGTCTTCATGTACGTGGTATCATTCCTTACTCATTGGAAAATGCTTTTTTCT
>PYHW01009260.1:672688-694344 GCA_013186435.1 Turdus rufiventris | reverse complement strand
AGCTCTTGGATGCTTTTACTCTCTTTGTCCCTTTACTGTTTTTTCAAACCAAAGATAAGGTAAAAATGTTTTACAATAAAGATACTCTTGAGATAATTACATTGTTTCAGAGCATTACATAAGTATTATTTCTAAATTTAGAATCAATTAAACATTGCACCAAGAGAAAATAAAAATGTGTTGCTTGCTTATGCCAAGCTCAGAACATATTTTCTAACATTCTGTCTGAATAATTTATGTTTAAAATAAAATCCTTAGATTTTATGCAGTTGCTGAAGTGCATTTTTTGAGAAGGGAAGTTGGACAATGTTAGAGCTGAGATTACATTTGTAGTCATTAAATGGTGTCTGGCACTTTCCTGTTTTGTAACCTAATAATCATCAGTTACATTGCATGTTGACAGTGCATCAGTAAGATTTCTGTCACTATGAAGGTGTTTTGATTGCCCAAGCCCAGATTTTTCTGTTCCCAAGACAGACACATGCTAATGGCCTTTGCATGCCACCCTTGAATTCCCAAAAAACCCCACCTGAAACCCTGCATGTGTTTGTGCCCCTTGAAGAAGGGGACCACAACCTGAAGTTCTTCATCCCCATCTGTTAAGTGACAAGGTCCCAGATAAATTCAAAGCTGTAAGATCATCTTTCTGTGCAATGATCAGCTGATAACTATCAGCATTTCGGAAGGCATTTCTCTGCACTTAGGAATTAGGAATTTAACAGGGTTATGGGACAATTATCTCACAAGTATTTGCTATAACAACTTTGGAATATACAAATGAAGCAATGATTTTTTAAAAAGTTTTGTGGAATTTGTTATTTGCATCAATTAGTACATACAATATGTGAAGAAATACATTCTAAGAAGACTTTTTAAAAACAGAGAGGACAAAGGGTAGAAGGGTTTTTTAAAATCTTGTTCCTGAACTGTGTTTTAGTAGGCATGCTTGCACTAGCTGTCTTACTCACGTGAGTAGCATTTTTAATTATACAAGCAATACTCAGTTAATTCTGTAGTAAAGGCAGATCACACAAGGACTTCTTTAGATTAAATGTTTGTTTGTTCAGATTAAAATAGTAATTTCCATTAATTAGTAACTGCATGATGCATACACACTGAAATTTAATGGGAATGCATTTAGACACAATTCACTGATATTGCTGATTATTAATTATTGCTTAGCAAACCCAAATGTCATGTTTTATAAAATGTTCTGCTTAAATTGAGCAATCCATAAATACGTTGCAAAGCAGAAAAATATTAATGCAGTGCTTAATGAAAAGTATTTTTTTCTAGGATAATGCACATAACATAGAGACAGAATTAATCTGTGACACCAATTCTGAGTTTTCTGTGGGGTTCTTGTCACTGAGAAAGACAAAGGTGGCAGAAACGGGTTTTTTTCCCCTTCAATCTGATAGTCAATCAGCCTGATTATTTCTTCTATAAATGTTTATTATAGTGAAGCTCTGGATTCAAAACATCTGTCAGCACTGCTTCCTGTTTCATCTCAGACTACATTTCAAGGCAAGCCATTAGCAGGATGTTTTCCTCTTTCCAGCACTCCTTGGCTGCATTGTTGCACTGTGTTCAGAACATTACTGGAAAATGTGTCTGTTTTGTGCTAGATGACAGTTTCTGCATTAGACTTTTGTAGACAAGTAATTCAAGCTCTTCCCATGTAGGTGTGGTGTACACATTTTTGAATCCATCTTCCCAAGACTGTGCTGTCGTTCTAAACCAAATTTTGGTTTTAGAGAAGAAGGAGGCATGTTAGATGCTGTAACTTGTGCGGGGGAAGAAGGTGAATGGCTGGAAAGAGACATGATTGCAGGATTTGGTATGCCTTTGAAACAAGTTCAAGTACAAAATTACTGAAAAAGAGTACTGCTGTTGAGCTCATAGGAAGGTAGAATGATAAGTGTAGGTTCTCCTCCATTATACAAATCCAGACTTAATAAGCTGTAAATACCAGTTCTTCTTAAGTTGGCATTCTGGTTAGAAATGGGTTTTGTGTGTCAATGCATATAAAAGGCTACAGTATTTTATTATAATGGTGTTCTTTTCCTTTAGAGGTTCAGAGCTGTAAAGAGGGTCTCAGGCATAAAAGAAGGACCTTTTCTAACCATTTGGTATTTGAAAAGTTGTCAGCAGCTGCTTTGTTGTGGGGCCTGTAGCTATGGTAAAGGGTTGTTGGCTTTCAAGGTAGTAGCCTTGCTACTTAGTTCTAAATATTTGCTATTATTGTTGAAAATTGTTTAAAACAAGAAAGAAGTTCTGTCAATTTTTTAATCTCCTTTTCAGTTTGTTGTTCCCAATTGCAATTTATAGACAGATTTGATACTTTTCCTTGATCCTAGGATCTGAATCATGATTAGTCATAGCCTTTTATTGGGAAAGGAAAAGAAAGGAAGGATAATTTGGTGGGAAGGGACCTGTAACAATCATTCCATCCCTGCCTGAACTCTTCAAGGCTGAGCAAACATGAAAACCTCAAAATAGGGTCATTGTCCAAATGCCTCTTATCACTGACAGACTCAGATCATTGAGCATGTAGGAAGTCTGTTTCGATGTTTGAACATAACCTCTGTGTAGAAATGTCTCCTACTGACAATCTGAATCTCCCCTGATGCAGCACTGAGCCATTTCTATGTCTGCTGTCACTGGATCCCAGGGAAAAGAGGTCAACACCTCCCTCTCCACTTCTCCTCAGAAAGCTGTTGAGACAAATGAGCTGATATCCCCCACCTCCTTTTTTCCAAACTAGACAAACCCAGATTTCTCAGGCACTCCTTACAGAAGCAGCAGATTTTTTTGTCCTTCTTTAGACACATTTGAGAACCTCCATGTCCTCTTATAGATTGTGCAGCCCAGCGCTGCACACAGGACTCAGACCACAGCAGCGCTGAATACAGCAGAATCATCACCTCTCTTCACCATGTGGCTGTGCTGTGTTTGATGTCCCCAGGATGCAGTTAGCCCTCTTGGCTGACCAGGCATATGGCTGGTTCACTGTGATCCTGATGCCAGCCAGGATTCCCAGATCCCCACTGCAGGATGAATTTCCAGCCACTCTTCTCCTGGTTCATAATTTATTGAGCTACACCATCAGAGGTGCAGAATCCAGTGTTAAATTTCATGCCACTGATGATTGCCCAGTGTTCAGTCTATCTAAATAGCTCTGCAAGGCCTTTTTAGCTTCAAGAGAGTCAACACCACATCCCAGAGTGGTATTATCAGCGTAATTACTAATGGGGCATTCAACTCCTGAATCTTGATCATTGATAAAAATCTTGACCAGAATTTGCCCTAGAACTGAGCTCTGAAGAACATCAGTTGGTGACAATCACCAGCCCCTTTCACTACAGCCCTTTGTGTCTGTCCTTCATCCAGTTCTTAACCCAGCATCATAAACTTGCTCACGCAGCAGGTGGATAACTTGTTCAGAAAGTTGATAAGGAGGGCAGTGCCAAAAACCTTACTAAAATCCAGCTTTACTCTTCACTGCATTCATCACCTTCCCTTCATCCACAAGACAGGTATGTAGAAGGATAGTTAAACATTTCCCTGTGTGAACCCATGTTGACTCTGCCTGATGATTGCATTGTCATTTAGATGCCTTTCAACAGGATTCAGTATAATTTTCTCCATTATTTTTCCAGGTGCTGAGGTTAAACTCATAGGTCTGTAGTTTCCTAGATCTTCTTTCTCACTCTCCATGTAAATTGGAATAACATTGGTTAGCTCCCAGGTATCAAGGACCTTCTGAGAGTCATTCTTCTCACAAAGAAACCAAAAAGGGTAATTGAAAAGTCATTGTACTCAAATAATTTTAAGTGTTCTGTACCTTTTTATAAAACTTAGTAACTAGGAAATAAAGAAACTATACTTGCTTATAAATTATTTTCAGGGGGGAAGGTAACTGAACCATGATTTTTAATTATTAGGAGCTTAAGGTACTGTGTAAATAGCAGCAGCAGGAGGAAGGGAAGGAAAAAAGAACCCTAGCTTTGATTGTTTGCTTGTTTGATTGCTTCTCATTTGGTTTTCATTTTAACCAATCATGCTAAGTCTATGCATAAATAATGTTCCATATTCATTTTAGATTAAAAAATACATAGAAATGACTGCATAGGAAACAGCACAGTAATACTTTCAGCAGTGTGATGGAGATGAAAAAACAAGAAAAAACTTTTCTTGAAGTCTGAATTAAGAAGTATCTAGGCTAATCAGTAATTTCAGATTTTATTTTCAGTCAGTACGTATTTCGAGGGAGGACACAAAGGGATAGATTGAAATAGAGAAAGGGAAAGAAAATCAATTTCTGGACAACGTGTAAAATGCCCAGCATTTGCATTGAAGTTTATGTCTTTCATGCCATTGGTTCCTGGGTCTCTTGCAATTGTTATGATATTATGCTTTGAGTTCACTGAAAGTTTAATACTTTTCTTCATCTTGAGTAGCTTTTGGTCCAATGCTAAGTCCTGTTTCTCATGTCATCATAAGATTGATACGCATACGAGCATCTTTCGAAACAAGAAAGCCACAAGGAGAGGTATCTAGTAGCTTTTCAGGCATAAGATCTCTCAAAGAAACATGAGACCTTTCTACCATGAGAAGGGCAGTACAGGCTGATGAGAGTTGTGAAACTTACACCATGACCATGGCCATGTATTAACTACTTCTCTTAGAGACAAGACCTCAAGGAAGTGTGGATTAAGCAGGATCCTAAATCCAATCTTCTCTTTCTTCAAAACTGTTACACTCTTCCCAGCAGGCTTTTTTTAGTTAGCTGAGTTGCTATCCTTGATTCTATTTTGCAGTTTATCCTGAGGAAATTTCACATAGTGGGATTTGCAATTACTTGTGGTATTTTCCAGCTCTGTATCTCCTCCCCAGATTATCCTTTGAAGTTTTCCCTACTGAATACTGTGACTAGATTCTGAGATTAAACATACTTTTACCTGTCGAGAATTAGTTTAGCTTTTGATTTTTTCTTATAAAATAGGAAAAGCTTTACCAAGTAGTCCTTCTATTAAGCAGAGGATTTCATGATGATAATGCACAAGAATTGAATATGTGGTATCATACAATCGTTGATGGCTTTTCAAGTCCAGTGCAGGAAAAAGTTAGTGATTAGTGCTTCATTTCCTATTTTTCTGTCTCTTGGAGAAGCCAAACTGCTCCAGGCTTACTGAGATGTTAAAAGATGACAAAAGACTGTACAGCAGCCATGCAGGAAGGGGACAAGCAGAGGCATCCATGTTGCATGGTTTAAGTAAAAGTATGTCAGGTTAGCAGCCAGTACAGAAATGCCCCCTCAAATCCCGGGACCAGCACAAGGTAATATGTTTGTTCTGATGTCCATGAAAGATGTACACAGAAGATTCCAGAGTCTTAAACTTGTTTTGAGTTTGGCAGCTGGATTTTGCAGCAGTGTCCCACTGACTCGAATAGGCCTTCCATTTGGATAATGCTGACAAAAAAACCTGACTACCTTTAAGGAGGAACTTGATCCTCATGAAAAGAGATATATTAGAGATAAGTGTGCCTCAACAATGGATAGACACTGGGTCAGAAGATCCCATAGAGTCCAGCTTCCTAATATAAAGGCAAAATGGAATTGAGCTGCCTTCTCTGCTGCAGTTGGAGTTGGTGCATGGTATCGTTTGAGCAGGCTTTGCCGGTGGTATTGCCTTAGCCAAACTTCGCTGATTGTAAAGGACTTTCTTTAATATGCTTTTGTCTGAGCAATTTAACTTTTTATAACATTTCTAATGAATTTTTTTTTTTAGCCCTTAGCTTTATGGAGAATCTGAAATGCCAGAGGAAAAAAAGTAATTAAGTAGAGTAATAGTCTTAAATGCAGTTCATAGTTCTTTGTCGATACATTTTACAGAATGCTTTCTGCAGAGCAAAATCTCACAGGAGAATTAATGTGCTCCAAAGAATAATACCTATACTATTTTATTACTTCAGAAGAAAGCAAAAAGAGGAAAATTTGGGGATGTTGGTCATATAACAAGGCTGAAGGAAGTATTAGCTTTATCTTTGCCATCTCTTTGCTGTCGCTTTTACAGTGATATTTTCTTAAAAGTCAAAAGATTTGTCTTGAATCTAAAGAGAGATTTGTGTGAAGGGAAAACATATGTGCATTTCAGTCACCTCATTCTCAAATTGCAGTGCCCAAATTTCATGTCCAGTGGCCACCTAGTTATGGGCATGACTTGTATTTGTGGACACGTCAGCTTCTCAGGGTGAAGTTTCCTTATGGCCTCAGATTTTATGGGCATCCACTGGTGCTTCAGGTTCTGATTTCACCATAGAACCTACAAAAACAATATAAAGCAACATATGACGATTTTCTGAAGTCAATGCATCTAAAATCATCTGCACCTTTTCCTTTACTCAGAACTAGAACTAGGATATGTATTCTTGCTCTGCATGTTTCTGTTTTCCAGTCTGGTTCTTCTGGGTGAAGAAGTTAGAGCGTAAAAGAGTATTGCAAAAATGCCCAAAACGTGTCACAGCCCAAACATATATTACAGAGAGGATTGACACAATTACTGGAACACAAATGGAAAATCATCATTCCTTCTTCATTACTGGTTTTGTATGGTATTATTTTATTTCCTTGGACTGTCTTCAGTGCATTCAGTTTCCTTTTTTTTTTGCAGAACGAAACAGTTTTAGCAGGAAATGGCACCTGCGCTCCTGCTGAGAAGCAGAGAGCAGAAATTGACTCTCATGAGGTTACTGAACCATGTGTTCCTTGTTCATGCGCATGAAAACAAGGAAGGTGAAAATGAAGATCCATGAAAATACAAAGTGCATCTTTGTAATTTTACAGGTAGAAGGGTATTTGCATATAAACACAGTAATAGATTGTCCTACCTTTTTCTGCAATGCCGATTAATTTTAAACATTTTGAAACTGCACTTTATGAAAGAATGAATCCATACACAGAAGTCTTCTATGGAAACATGTGTAAAATATGCACTTTCAGACATTTAGAAAATGTGCAGAGATTCAAAATCTTCATATTTTTCATTTCATGATTAGAACTTTTGAAAAAGAACCCTACCTACTCTCCATGAAGACACAACATTTCCTAAAATACAAGCAAACACAGGGAATTGTTTTCTGCTAGTAACTTTTGTGTTATAAAATTATGTTTCCAGGATACAAAAGACAAGTCTGCAACTATGCTTTCTAACTTAAACACTAACCATCACCAAACTAGCCATGGAGAATGTTGGTTATAACCAAGATAGAGAATAGTACACTTGTAAAGAGTCCTTCAGAACTCTCCATGAATTTTCAATGGTATTAAAAGTCCGATTTACACAACTGGAGACCATGATTTTTCTAGGTCTGTTCAGGTATGGCTGATTTTCAAAGGAAGAAAAAAAAAGTTTAAGAAATATGATAAGAAATGGAAAGTGTTGGGAGACATGCCCAGTTATGTCTTAAAAAATACCTCATATAAGACATTTATGCAATAATAAAAAAGGGTTATCAAAGCAAAAAAAAGTCATGTACTTTTTTTTTCAAGTACACTGAAAAGGTTTTGTGTAGCCTACATACTCTTAATAATATTTTATTTATTATTATTATTATTATTATTATTATTATTATTATTATTATTATTAAACTTCTTTATATAAAATGCACAAAATTATTGTCTGATCTGTCATATGGTTGCTTATGAAGCAAATTAACTTTCAGGATGAGGATTTGTACTTTCTCACAAATAAACTTATGTATTTGCCAACTGAGCTACTGCATTAACAGACATGCCTCCCTTATGACCATCAGGTTGCAAGTTCACTTCATAGGGGAATGTAGTCACGCCTTTTTTCCTTATGTAGTCTAAATTTTTTAATAAGACAATGTGATCACCTACCACCTCTCTATTGAATTTTTTTAAATGGTTAAAATTTTATTTACATAAATCAATTTATATACTTGATTTTTTTTTTTTTTTTGTCTAATGCTCCTGATGAACTAGAACCATACTATTTTGGTCTTCTGTTACTTTGAAATTTTAATATACACATAAATTTAACAATTGCATAACTAATCATAGCTATTTATTTTTCCTCCATTTAAATTATAGAACATTTCAGCTTTCAATTATTTAATTTTCTAATAATTTACAGTTTCATTGACAATTCTCTCATTTGATGATAGGAAAAGAATGCAGTTCTCCTTTTCCATGCAAGTTCATGCATCATGGCAATGCCGACACAACTGAGAAGCCAAGGTTGAAAATATTTTATTCTCCTGCTTCCCTACATGCAAATGAGAGTAGAATGCAGAATTTGTGGGTCATTGCAAATAGAGTACTATGAGATCCTTCTGTATAAAACACCTCCCAGCCGTCCCTTAAAGAGTCCACCCACCAAAGTTCCTGTAAGCTTTCCAAATGGAAGAGATTTGATCAGGAACTTATGTTTCACAAATCTTCACAACTGGCTTAGTGACAAGTTTTGTTTGTCAAAAACTGGGAGCTTCTGAATCCAAAATCACACCTCTTATGTTGTGCCTAGTTTCCAGGGAGTTCTGGATCTTTCCACAGCAGATTGGGAGCCCAATCCTATCTCCAGCAGAGGCAAGATTTATTTCCAACCAGACCAGATATTTCTGATATCCAGTTCCCATTGAGTTGGGAAGTTAGAAGAAGTATCTGTTCATAGCCCAGCTCAGCTTTTGAGCTCAGCTTTTGAATATTTGCTCCTGCTGTGTGTTAGATTAGAGTTTAACCCTTGAGTTTGACCATGTTCTCTGTTTTGGTGGATGCCAGTGATCAAAATGTTTTTTCTCAGAATATTCCTTTATTAGTCAATTGTCCTTTATTAGTCAAATAGTTTTAATTTTTTTTTTTTTTGTAAAAATTTCAACTCTTGGCAAGCCCATGTTGTTTTCTATTCTGTTTGCTCTGTTTTCTTAGTCATGTCATGTGGAAAATTACTGAGAAACTTAGACAAATCTATCATAAGATAATTACACATTTTGCTTTTTAAAAATGTAACTATATGCAATGGTTTCAGAGATAAAAGTTTTGTACTGGTATAGCTGCTTTGGTATTCAGGTTTCTCTGCATAGGAAAATTCCAGAAGTTTCCACCATAAACCAGCTAGAATATTTTCCCATAAAAACACAATTTTAGACTTTTATTTTTAGTTTGGAACAGATTTTTGAGGGATTGTCAAGGCTTCTGTGAAGTTCTCATAGAAAGGAGATGATCAAGATCAACACCAAGGCTGACTGAAAGCTACACAAGGTTTGGCAAGTGAAAGGCAGCCTTGGTGCATTTGGTTTACCAGAAAAAATGTTGATTTAAAAATCATTCCTTGTATAATGATGGTACAAACACAGTCATTTCACACCACCATCGTCAAAATCCCTGTGGGGGTAGCATGGGGTGTTTCAATAAATTGGAAAGGGTTTCAGAATCTTCCTTAACTGAACAGCACAGACTTCAGATATAATCATGACCAAAAAGGTGTAAACGTAGTTTTTTGTCTTGTAGAATTACCCATCAACATTTGATGATAATTCAGTATTTATTGAAACACATTGACTGCTAGAAATACACTGATTTATAGAAAGCATTTTATACATTCATTCTCTGAAGAAAGGCTGTAAAAAATATAGTGTTCAACAGCAAGTAGAGAAGTTTCTCCTAAGAAGTTATAAAAGTAAAGAAAAAAGTGAAAATATAATGGAGATACTTTGTAGTCACCTCTGTAATAGCAGTTGTGCCAGGAAGTGCAGTGAGCATTTACTTTGCATTACTTTTTATTTCTATAATCTTGCATGTATATTATTGGTTTATTGTTAGTTAGTGATAAAAAATTTGTTACCTGCCATGTGTTGTAAGCAAACTTCTGGCATCATTCCTTTGTTCCTTATTTAAGTGCAGTATGTGTCTTATAACAAGACACTGAGTTCCAGGAATAACAAGATATCCTAAAAATGTGGAAAAAATGAAAAAGTGTGCATTTTTTTAAGCCATTTTCTTTTTCTTTCCTGCTTTTGCATACAAAAAGTTCAACAAAAGATTACTATAATTCGCAGTAAATTGCATAAAATTACTTGTTGTTAACTATCAGCATGTTTATTTACATAAGTTGCATAGAAACACTTTATGAAAAAGTGGAAATAAAGTTGATACATTTGAAATAGACTCAGCATGCAAGCAGAAATTGTCTTTGAAATCATTTTATGGCATATTAGTTCTCTTCATTTAAGAAGTACTTAGCCTATAGGTAATTACTCTTTTGTAACCTTGAACAAAAATATTTTATGGCTGTAGGAAGGGTATTTAGAGAGCTGTGTGAAATTTCAAAGGGGGTACTTTGTCATATAATTTTGAACAAATGTTTTTACTATGAATTCCTTTCCTCTTTGTTAAAATATGAATGTTCTATTTGACTTTCTTTTCTACAAATATTTAATCTTGCAATTAAAACAAACAATCTTCTGTATAAATCTACTGCAATATTTTTGTACATATGCTTGGATTTTTTGTGTTGCAGTGTTTGCACTGACATTATTTAATTTTAAAGATGAAAAGCATAATCATGGCTTCCAAGTTGCTTCTCCCAAAATCAGTCTCTCATTATGTGATTCAAGCCCTCTCCACAGTTTTCTGAGTTGCATATCAAAGTCCTAGACTTCTTCATTCAATTAGAATTGCGAATCTATCTCCTTAGCCCAAAGAAAGGAATGGATTTTTTCAGAATTAATAAGTAATGATGCCACGATTTCAGTGAGAATTAGATGATACCAGAAACCTTCTTGACACAACTTGAGATGTTATAATTCATCTGTCCAAAACTCTGATTAGAGTTACAATATTTTTTTCATCCCTATTTACGCAGTGGACAACTATGTCCAGTTTCAGCAAACCATTTGAGAAAAAGTTTTTCAAGCAGGTGGGTGTTTGGTTGACATTCTTTCACTTGTCTCTTGCCATATTCCTCCTTCTCAGCTCTCAAGCTATTTATCTCTGTTGTGAATTTGGTGAATATTTTTGTTACCAGGATGGTGTGCCTGTTCTCAGTCACCAGTGCTTCAGTAATGTATACCTCTAACGTGTAAGAACTGTATTACCTGAGAAAATTTCATGGACAAGAAAGCAATCTTATTGGAGACAGGGTGTAAGTAAAACTTACAGTACGTTCCATGCAACATTTACTTAAATAAGTCTACATAGGTTTCTTATCATATAATCATAGATTTTCCTGAGTTAAAAGGGCTTCAAAGTCCAACTCCTGGGAGTTGATGATGATTAACAAAATTCTGTCTGAAATAATTTAGAGCCAGAATATCACTTGCAGTCCTTCAATAAATCTATTTTATGGAGAATGATTTTCTTAATTTTTTAACGTTTTTCTAGTTTTTCTCAGTTATTTGTATGAGTTGTCTTTTAGAAAGTCTTCCTCCTAGCCAGCTGTGACTGCATTCCCAATTCCATGTTCCATTCATTCAATGACACAAAGGGGAGGTCCCATTAACATTAATGCTGCTGCAATGATTTACAGCCAATCAAGTTGTCTAATCATCTGCAAATGGACTGAACAGCAGTTGATTCCTCTATTCATTTCTCCACCATTGTCCATTTTCTGTTTGCTTTTTTGTACATTGTTAGCTGACAACTGTCTTCTTTATGGCAAACCTAGAAGAGACAGCAGACTGCTTAAATACTTTAAGGAAGCCTCACTTTCATTTTTTTTTAATATGCACTCCTAAGTTAATCCTTTTGGTTGTGTTCTACCTTGTCTTATTTTGTTTCTCACCATTTTAACTTTTTACTCTTTTCCTACAAGTCATGCCTATGACATACCAATTGCAATATTTCTTGTGCTTCCTTCCCTTCTTTTCACTGATTTGGTCATTAATACTTCCCATGGCTCTTGGTGCTTGTCTTCTTTTCCACGTTTACCCCTCTCACCTGTTTTAGTGTTGTGCTTACTTCTTTTGAGTAGCCTTCCAGATGGGCATTGTTTCCAAGAAGACATTCTTCATTCATGATCTCTCTCCTATTGTCTTGTCTCTTCTATAAATTTAGGCCAGCAGCTGCTGCCTAGTATTTCTCAGACCTATTTTAACCAAGCTGTCTCAGCCACATACATTTACAATGCTCTGTCTTGCACAAGAAATGAGAATTGAATCTTCTTCCAAGTCAGGGTGTTATGTCTACAGTCCTCATCTTCATAGCAAACATAGTGCCTTTATGGCCTCTCTTTTTCTGGCCATGTTACCTGTTATGTTCCCAGGGCTTGTCTTTATTCCTCCTAGATCTTTCATTCCATATGTTTTAGATATTTTATCTCATTTTTTATTGTTCTGCCTTTCTTGTATGTATATGCTGCCTCCTTTTTCAGTCATTGTCTCTGGTAGAAACTGTGTTCAATCTTCTTGCAATTTCCCTATCCCCTGCACTCAAATGCAGATTTTACCCTATGCCATCGCTGGAAGCTTCTACAGTCTTATTAAGTAACCTCTTTGCAGGTAGTTTGCAGGACATCTGCAAAAAATCCTTGACAGCTTTCTTCCTTCTCAAAATCTTGTTTCCAGAATGTTTTCCCTCAGTAGTTGCTGCTATGGCTCATGTAAGTTTTGTTTCGTTTTGTTTTGTTTTCCTATTTCTCATCATCTCTGTGGGATGTTATTATCAGATCCATTTGTGGAGCTCTAAACTGGATTCAGGCAAATGCTGTAGAATGGTATCACTTCTCCCCATTGTGACTTCCAGCAGATCATTCAATTTTTACTTTTACAGGGAAGTAAGAATGCGATCATTCTTACAGCACAAAAAGGAGGAAAAGATGCAGTGACATAGAATGCGATCCTGAAGTAATGTCACAATTATAAGATGCACCCTTTTGACTAAATTTTGGTCCCAACCCAGAAGTGCAGCTTATACTCTGGAGAAGCCATTATATAGAGGAAGTTACCAATTTTGCCAACCCGGAAGTGCAGCCCCAAACTGATCTGAGCCCACACAGCCCCGAGCTGATCCAGTAAACCCCACGATCCCGTGATTCTGTAACTAATTGGCAACTTTGTGAAAGTTGCACGAGCATCTTCACTGTGAACAAAAGTGCGTCTTATAATCCAGCGCGGCTCATATTTGGATGAACGAAACGTTGCCGACACCCAGAAGTGCGGCTTATAATCAGGTGTAGCTTATAATCGTGAAATTACTGTGCTTTTTTTCTCAGTGGACACATTGTTGAACAGGTCTTCTAAAAGGAGGGGTATTTTCTTACCATCTTGTACTGTATATTTTACCAAATCAGCAGAGGAAAACTGAAAGTGGGTCTTGTTACCTAATGTGAGGAGAAATAGCTTACTCAAAAGTATGTGCTTCACATGCCTGCTATCTTACATACTTCATAGTTTACGGAAGCTTTGTAGTCTGGCAAAATAATTTAATGAAATCTCAGACTCTGGAAAAGAAAAGTGCTTAGCTTAGGTGTCATGTCACAGGCAATTATTTGGGATAGGAACTGGAACAAAGGTGTAGGCATGCAGAGGCAAATGGCATGTTTGAAGCTAAAATTCTCTTTCTCTGCGTGCTCATTCATCAGTGGCATTGCAGTTTAGCGGATTGTCTAATCAGGTGTAATCAGCAGCCAGTTGATGAGCATAGCACTCAGTTTAGATTTATTGGTGCACTAATGAATGATCCTTGTCATGCTTACACTGACCATAAGATCATAGTAATTATATGGTATTTCACATGCGACCATTATTATGTTCATAAGGTTCCTGCCTGACGTTTTAAATAAATTTAGTCTGCACCAACCTGAAATACCTGCCTTGGACTGTGGTTCAAGTGCATGAGATGTGCTATTCTTAATGCTAGCACAAAAACTAAACACAAAAATATCAAGTGAAGCTAATTTGTTTTTCTTAAAATTTAGTAAGAATCTGAAAAAAGTCAGCTAACCTGAATTCAGGATATCTGAAAAAATAATTTAACTGCCACTTGAGTGAGTTAATTCTCACATTTCTAATTGTCTGGTGTAACTGTCTAGTTGCAGTTCTGCCATTTCTTTATAGCTGACTCCCTAAAAATGGAGAACCAGAAGTGGAAGAACATGTGTTCTTTTACACAAGCATTTCTGTGATGCCAGAATGAATGCTGGCATTCTAAAGAAAAGTGATAATATAAACTCCTTGTAGCACAGCTATATTATCTGCAGTGAAGAGGGTAAAGCATCAAAGGTAAACATGATGTAAGTGGAGACAGTTGTCATAGAAGGAAGTAGTGAATGACTGTCAGCATGTGACACATACTGACTTTGGCCTGTGGGTTTTAGTTGTGGTTGGCAACAATCTGTGGTATTGCTGGCATCAGTTATCATCATTTATCTCAGTGGGAGGTGCTTTTGAGGTAAGCCAAAGCTGCAATGCAGCTACTATGTCAGGACTAGCAGCTGTGTCCTGAGATCATCTCTGCAGCTCAGCTGTTCAGACAAATGTTTTAATATCCCTGAAGGTTTGAATCTTCCTTTTTGTTACCAGGTAAAGATATTTTCCTTGTGAGTGAGGCAAGAATACAGGGCTTCATCTGTGATGCTATTGTTTTCTGCACAGATTACATTGATTTGTTTTTAAACTTGGACAACAATCAAAATCATCATCAGAACCCTGATGGTTATCTATGTGAATAAAGGGTTTATAAGCACATCATTTTAGAAGAGCAATGAGTGTATTTTAGATTTCTATGTGGCGTTTTTCCAATTGTCATACATCTCTAAGGAGCCATGCATTTGGCAGCTCTGCTCTCACAGGCCATTTTTAAACAATGGCAGTTATACCATATTGCATAACTGCATCCCAAGATGCACCTAAGCTGCTTCCCCTTTGATGAAGGAGAATGATGATGTATATGTATATGTATATGTATATGTATATGTATATGTATATGTATATGTATATGTATACGTATCTATCTATATCTATATCTATCTATATCATCTATATATATATTTATCTGTATATGTACATGTGTGTGTGTGTATATATATGTATATATATGTATAATATATATGTATATATGTATGTATGTATGTATATATATATATATATTTACTAGGTAGGGGTTCTGGCTTCTTCAGTGTCTCTAGGAAATTAATTATTCTAGCAATTTTCTGAAAAATCACCACAGATCATCATTGCAAATATTTTTCTAGAAGTCCTTTTGAAGCATGTGGGTTTGGATATAGACGAGGATGCTAAAAATTGCAGGCCAGATGATTACTGCTACTGTGACTTGAAGAGCTTCAGATTCTTCCATGAACTTTTTTAGCGCTGCTTTCCTTTTGGGAATGGTTCAGAATAGGCTGACACACAAAGGCTTTATCTTTGGCCCATTTTCATGGGAATTTCGTATTGCATGTTGAACCTAAATGCACAGAAACTCATGCTGTCATATGCTAGAGACCCATATTCCCTTAGCCCATATTCTCCCAGAAAGAGACTCAAAATCCATGTGTTGGACTTTCCTCTGTTACCTGCTATCATTACAGATGCCATCAAAGAAAAAAAGAAGAAAATGTGTTGCTCAGCATTTTTCAACTGTCACAAATACTTGTCTAACCACTAGCAAGGTTGCTTGGAGGTGAAAGATAATGTCCTTATTCCAATGCTGTATCATCTTTTAGAGCTTTTGTTCTTAAAAATCTCAGATGGTCTTTATTTTCCAAACATAATTTTTTAACAGAGCAAAAAAAGAAGAGGCAAAAATACCTAGGGGAAGAATAGCAAGACAGTTGATTGCTCCAGAACAGTTTTTTAAAAAAGTGTAAATATTGCAGATGCTATTCTTCATTACTAGTTTCCCAAAACAACTATTTTTAAAAGTCACTTTATTTTGTTGAAAGCAAATTAGCATGACCTCCCCATTTTTGTTTAAAACAATAACTTTGCTTCGTGGCTTCTCTGTTTTTTACTGTCACAACCTGGTACAAGGATTAATCCCTATAGCAACACAAAAAAATTGAAATTGATTGTTATCACAGCAGTCAAGTATTCTTAGTAGGATAGGTTTGCAAGATGACTTCCTAAAATTGTAAATGAGCAGAATAAAACCTTATACTTCAGCTCTTGAAATTCTTTATTATGGGGGTTCCCTCTTATTTAAATAGCAGTAAGAAAATAATTTTGCAGGAATGTCTTGCAACTAAGCAGAACTGCTGGTTTCTATACAGGCATAGAGCAGCTATAGTTTCCTGGCTGAGTGTTACCATTCTGAAATCTTGATAGAAATTTTCAGTGTATTTTCTTAGGAAATATCTGCAGGATGATAAGTTAGTTTGCATATTAATGAGTAAATTAGGAAGCACTATTTTTAGATATGATTAAACATTAATAATCCCTTTGAGAAATTATTGTTTGGAGATGCCTCTAGTGGAGAAAATTTCAGCTTTGACATTTGATTTCAAGCTTCACATGCTTTATTGGACTGAGGGTATAAACTATTTCCAATCTTGCCAACAATTACTTTGGCTTCTTTGGAAAGTTAAGTATATTGTGATTGTAATAAATAAATGTTAAATATAATTTGATTTCTTTTCAAGTAATGTCACGTTACCTTACTTCTAATTACATTACCAGGTAATTAGGGAAATAGAAAATGAAATTATGGAAGCTGACCTGAGACATTCTTAGCATCAGTATTTTAATATTGACTACATTATAGCATGCTTAATAAAATTATATGTTCAAACAGTATTTGTAGATAGAAGTATGGAAAGGTCTTCTGTCTTGAAAAACATTTTGCTCATACTATTCTGAGAGTTTTCTTAAGAGATAACAGAAAAAAATACATTTTGGCTTTATGCTTTGTACTATCTTGTGGCATCCATTTTTAGTAAACTGGCAGCAACAAATGAGAAGGCTGAGGTACTGAATTACTTTTATACCCCTGTCTTTGCAGCCTTGCTTCCCACACCCACACCAGCAGGATGGGGAAGGGAAACAAAGTCCTTCCCATTGTAGGTTCATGGCCTGAGGAAGTTGAATGCACATTAGTCTATGGGCCATGATGAGATGAATCCCAGAGTTATGGGGGAACTGGCTGGTGCTGTTGCCAAACCACTCTCCATAACATTTGAAAAGTCATGGCAGTCAAGTAAAATCCCAGGTGACTGGAATAGGAATAGCATTGTACCCATATTTAAAAAGGGTAGAAAGGTGAATTCTGGTAACGACTGACCTGTGAGCATCACCTCTGTGACTGGGAAGATCATGGAACAGATCCTGCTGGAAGCTGTGCTAAGGCATATGGAGGACAGGGATGTGATTTGGGACAGCCATCATGGCTCTATCAAGGGCACGCCCTGCCTGATCAGCCTAGTGTCAGAGAGGAACACTAGTGACTTTCTGTGTTGTAGTGACTACATCTCTGGGCATGAGAAGGTCTACAGATGTCACTTATCTGGACTATTAGATGGATAAGAGAGTGGTTGGACAGTCACATCCACAGGATAGTGGCCAACAGTGGTGGACTGATAGACATCAGTGACAAGTGGTGACCCTCAGGGCTCTGTGTTAGAACCATGTTATTTAATATCTTCATTGATGAGGTTCACAAGGCCGGATGCAAAGTGTTGTACCTGTGACAGGGCAATCCCTGGTGTCAGCACAGACTGGGGGATGAAGAGATCAAGAACAGCCCTCACAAGGGCGACAAGAAGCTGGACATGACCCAGCCATGAGCACTCCCAGCCCAGAAAGCTCAATGTGTCCTGTGCTGCATCCAAAGCAGCGTGGGCAGCAGGGGAGGGAGGGGATTCTGCCCCTCTGCTCTGCTCTGGTGAGACCCACCTGGAACCCTGCATCCAGCTCTGGGGTCCTCAGTCCTCAGCATGGGGAGGACATGGACCTGTTTGAGCAAGTCTGAAGGAGGCCATTAAGATAATCAAAGGGATGGAGCTCTTCTGTGAGGACAGACTAAGACAACTGGGACTGTTCAGCCTGGAGAAGACAAGGCTCCCAGTTTACCTAGTTGTGGCCTTCAGTATTTGAAGGCAACCAAGAAAGATGAAAAGCAACTTTTTGTGGGGGCATGTGATGGTACAAGGGGGAACAAATTCAAAGTGAAAGAAGCCAGGTTTAGATTAGATATTAGTAAGAAATTCCTTAGTGTGATGGTGGTGAGGCACTGGAAGATTTTGACCAGAAAAGCTGTGGATGCCTCATCCCTGGGAGAATTCCAGGCCAGGCTGGCTGGGATTCTGAGCAAGTTGGTTTAATGAAAGGTATCCCTGGCAAGAGGAATTGGAACTACATGGGCTTTAAAGGTCTCTTCCAAACCAATTTTACGACTCTATGATAATCCTGGTCTACAAGGAGGCAGAAATTTGAGTATATAAGTCACAAAGTACATTGGGTCTGTATGAGATAGAGTTCAGTATCCCATAGCAGCCTTTGCAGTACTTTGCTCTGCATTGTTAGTTGGAAAGGTGTTGATAGCACACCATTATTGTGGGTAATAGTCAGCAGCACTGGTGCAGTGTCAGCACTGCAGCACTGTTTCTATCATCCTGCATCACATCAGTAGTCTGGGAGCTGGCAAGATCATGGGAGGTGACAAAACTAGGTCAGTTTATCCATATTCACTAAAGGGATGTTCCATACCATATGACATCAGCTCAGATACAAAAACTAAGAAAAGAAGGAAAGAGGGAGGCATTCATTATTTATAGCATTTGCCTTCCAGAATAACCACTATGTGGTTGAAGCCTTGCTTCCTGGGAAGTAGCCAGATGTTGCTTCCTGATGGGAAGTATAGAACAATTTTTTTTTTCTTTTTGCAGGCACAACTTTTTGCTTTAGTAAACTGTCTTATTTAAACTTAGTTAAAAACAAGTTGTTTTCCATCTAATTTTCTATTCTCTGTCCAGATTAGGAGGAGTGATACAGGGGCTTGGTGGACACCTTAATCCAGCTGCGGTTAACCCACCACTCAATGTTGTGTTATGCTTTATGCTACACTATGGTTACACTGTGTTATTTTTTCCACTTTTTCATCCAGACACATAATATTTACATATAGATAGGCCATAGTTTAACCCCAGCCTGCAGATAAATAACCCGCAGCTACTCACTTAAATTACTCTGTTGGGTGCAGGGGAAATTCAGAATAGTAAAAATGAGAAAACACAAAGGTTGAGATAAAGGCAGTTTGACAGGTAAAGCAGAAGAAGGAATTATTTGCCATTTCTCATCTACAAGCAGATGTTTAGGTGTCCAGGAAAGCAGAACTCCACCATGCACAACTGGTAATCAGGAAGACAAACATCATTATTTTGAATGACCCCTCCTTCCTTCTCCTCCCAGCTTTATATGTGGAGCACAACATCATATGCTGTGGGATATCCCTTGGGTCAGGTGGGGTCAGCTGTCCCAGCTGTGTCCCCTCCTAGCTCCCTGCATGCCTCTCTGGTAGTGTGGGTGAGGAGCAGCAAAAGTCTTGGCTCTGTGTAAGCCCTGCTCAGCAGGAATAAAAACATCCCTGTGTTATCAACTCTGCTTCCAGCACAGATCCAAACAATAGAATTCCATACTGGAATGAAGAAAATTAACTCTATCCCAGCCAAAACCACCGTGGATAACTATTGACTTCTTGTCACTATGGAAGTAGGACGGAATTGTTGACATTCAGCCTGGCTTGCAATGTGACTGGTGCATCACATGCAGACCCAGTGTGCCCAGTCAGTGGTTTCTCACAGTGCAGAAAACCCAGAGAAGGTGTTGTTGTCCTGCTATCTTCACAGTGCTTGATGCCCTCTGCTTTTAGAACAGCCCAGTCCAGGAGACCCAAAACCATTTTATTGGATCAGACGTTGACTTGAAATATGAAAATTTCCAGGCACGTTTCTATGTTGCATCTTACACACCAGATGCCAAAGATAGCTCTGGGTGCTTCAGCACGCTCGGGTGGCACCTGGTTTCTGGCACACCAGGGGCTTTGCTCACTGACAGCTACTGGCTTTTTCATTGCCTAACAAGAACATGATTAATTCAGGCAATGCGTTTATTACTGGTAAGTTGAGGAGGAGTAAAATCCTGCTGTATTCATCAGCATATGTTTTGTTGGAAGTCTGAAAATGACTGCATATAATTAATAGTGATTAGAGACTCTGATGGTTATTATGTATTGCCCTGCCATAGAGGTGTCATTCCCTTGTCATGCTAGATTCAAACCAGTAGGAACTCTGTAGGAACCAGAATGTGAGGTTTCTCTGAATAATTTCTCAGTAATTGTTATATTTCTGGAGGAAAAAAGAGAATAGGCATAGATGGAAACTTCAAATGAGTACTTTGCCCTTCTCCTGAAGACAGCTAAAAGCAACGTGCCCATCCTTGGCTGGTACTGAAATTGCTGTCATTGATCATCCTGCATTAGAGCATCACCATGTTAGAGTTTTTGCTGCCTTGGTGGATGATAGCTCTTAGAAAGAGCAGGTGACCAGCAAAGTGTGCAGAAAGCACTGCTTAGCCATTGCACTAGTGACATATTCCATCTCTCAAGAGATTGAGAGGGCAGACTAAAGCACAGGTAAACGGACTGTGGAGAATATAAGCCAGTGAAACAACAGCATGTACAGACAGTATCAGCCAGGTCCATCTTGGATCCCTGGGAATGACCTAGTTTTGGTGGTGTGTTTTGGAGTTTTTAAAATGTTTTTGTAGTTTTTCCCCCAAATAAACTGGTACCAGTAGATGGAAAGGACTATTTAACACAGTTTTGTACCTTTCTATCATTTTTGCATTATATAGTACACAGTCTGAGAGAAAAATGTCAGATTCTGTAAGGTGGAGAAAATCTTTCTTGGTGCAAGAACTATAGTACCCCATTAAAAGTGAGCAAAGTTGTAATGAGATCAGTAGGAAGCAGATACACTATCAAGAAGAGAAAACAGCTTTTCCTGTGTATCATATCTAGTGAGCCAGAATTTTGCAAAATATGTCTTAACTTATACCATCAGGGTACCAAAAGCTTTTATGTCTTCTCCATACTCTGAACAGCTGAAATATAAAAAAAAAAAAAAACCAAAAAACAAACAAACAAACAAAAAAAACCCAACAAAACAAAACAAAACAAAAAAAAAACAAAAAAAAACACCTACCCTAGAAGAAGAGATTTTAACTGTTTCAAAATATTAACTAAAAATAAGCTAAAGAAAGAACACATTGCGTAAAGCATTTTTTTCCTCTAGAAAGTAGCAAAACAGCCTTCTTCCACTTAGAAAAATCTTTTTCTTCTGCTTCCCTAATGAAGCTACTAAAAAAAAAAACCCACCTTGTGTCATACTCCTGGTGTCTTTTCAAGAACATGGGTTTTTATTACTCACTTTTCATTTTATCTAGTTCCAATAAAGGGCAAAATCACTTGTCAGTGTAGAATGGCACTGGCCACAGGGAAAAAATGTGGAGCAGGCATTAACTTTGTATGAGTGTGCATTCATGCTTCAAAGCAGAATGAAGAACAGTCAACCCATGCTAGAATTCAGTTCATTAAGATTGTTTCAGGTAATTCATTGATTACATAATTGCATGGGGCAAGTTTTATATGTTCCCAAAGCTAAATTTGATGAGAAACTGTAATGTCAGTCAGAAAAGAAAAA
>PYHW01009260.1:661647-672638 GCA_013186435.1 Turdus rufiventris | reverse complement strand
AAAAAAGCTTTGTCTGCTGCAGTACTTAATCAGAGCTTGGAACAGAGGCAACTATTGTGTATGTATTTATTATATAAAATGAAGATGAGAATGAAGAAGGTTTTAAAATTAGAAAATCTGTTGAGTACTATGAGAAAACCCCTTAAATACAGGATTAAAATAGATGGAAGAAGCAAAAGGACAATTTAAAACTGAAAATAAGATGAAGAATCGTGATCTTTGAAGTGGAAAATACATTTCTACTCTTCGACTGGATTTAACCTGAAGGGGGAGTTTCTAAAAATTAATTTATATAATTTGGATTTCTACAAAGATACTTCTGTGAATTACTGATTATTTACAGAGCAGTTCTCTTTTACCATCCTGTATAGCCTTTGAGCCATTAAGCAGTTTGAAATTCCTGCCCACTTCGGTGTCATCAACAATCTGACTGAGCCTGCACTCAATCCCCTCATACAGTTTGTTGATGAAGATGTTTAACAGAACCAATCCATTAGTGTGCATTACAGTGGGGAAACCTACTATATTTAAGTTAATAATAATTAAAAGCCAATCAGTTACAGTAATTTCACGATTAGAAGCCGCACTGACTATAAGCTACATCTCCGGGTGTCAGCTGCATTTCATTCTTTGTTCACACACAAGCCGCACCTGATTATAAGCTGCTCTGTCATTCACAGCGAGGACCCATGTGCAACAAAGTTGCCAAATAGTAACAGAATCGCGTGATTGCGGGGTCTACTGGCTCGGCTTGGGCCATGAGGGCTCAGCCCATTCGGGGCTGCCAATGGGGCCAGGTGGCCCAGCTCGGCGCTGCTGCTCAGTGGGACCACTCGGGTTCGGCCGCCCCCACCCCCACCGCCGGGCTCACTCACCCTGGCCCGGTGCTGCCCCGTAGTGGTAGGGGGACACGGACCCCACCGGCACCCATGGTGGCGGCGGCAGGTGGGGAAGGAACCACCCTGTTCCTGCGGTGGCAGGCGGGGACAGGAGCCCACTGGCATGCACAGTGGCAGCGTCAGGAGAGGAAGGAGTACCCCCACTCCCACAGCAGCAGGCAGGGACAGAAGCCCCCCGCCTCCCCCCGAGCTGGAGGGATGGCAGCACAGAGACCCACATCTCTCCCCCGGGCTGCGCTGCCTGAAGGAGGGAGCCCCCCGCCTTCCCCACCACTGCACTGCCAGCACGGAGCCCGGCTCCACCTGCTGCGAAACAGAGTAACCAATTTGTAACAATCACATAAACCCGGGTTTTACTGACAGGTGCTCGGCTCGGCACCTCGGTTTGCACTTCCGGGGTTGGAAATGTCAGAAAATTATTTACATATTAGCCACTCCTGAGTGTAACCTGCATTTCTGGGCTGGGAGCAAAATTTTAGTCAAAATGGTGTGGCTTGTAATCATGAAATTACTGTATTTAATCTTGCTGTCACTGATTTTTAAGAAAAATTCCTGTGTGCTTGAGCACACAAATGTCAAGGTTTCCTTAATAATGAAGAGTTCCTTAAAGTATTCAGTAACACAAAGTCTAAAATAACAGGGAAACAATAACTTTGAAAAAAAAATCTGTGTTCTCCTCAGATCTATCTCCCTAATATGTTTTCTACCATTCAAAATTGCACTAAATCATGTCCAGAGCAACAAACTTACTTTCAAAGATGCAACTCAGCAGCAGAACTGGAGTTTGTGTAGCTAGATGATGGCCCATGTGTGAGGTGCTGCCTGGGGAATGGCACAGGTTCCACAATGGTTTTTACACAACATCATTGAGGGTGCTCCTGATGCTCCTGTCAGGAAACTTGTAACCCTTTCTCAGGCTTTGGTTTTTCTAGCACACTGAATGCTGTGTGCTGTTATTCACATCTCTAAAAGAGTAGGGAAATGCCTACCAGAGACAGAGGTCTGTGCAATGACAATTCTCATAAAAATGTACAGAGACAGGGGAGCCTGAATATGTGCATGCCTTTGTATGCAAAATGAGCAAATTCATTTTGCTGCAATTGCCAATGTGAGACCTAGACCAAGAGTCTGTGTGACAGCCTGTGAAGTGCAAGTTATAAGTGGATGATAAAATATTTCACTGGAAATATTTATGCAACTTCAATTGAGTAGTCATGCCTAATATTTTATATGCTCTATATTGAATTATGCATCAAATATCTATCTGCCAAAGCTAATATATTCAGAATTGTAAAGGCTAGTGAATCATCTGGAACTATCAATCCATTCATACCCCTGTTGTGGTAGAGAGACAAGTGAGATACCAGGTGACATTGATGTGTAAGAAGTTAGAGAGCTAGTACCTAGCTTCAGTTCTCGAAGGAAAAAAACTTGTCCCTTATTAGGAAACTTTCTGTACATGATTTTGTTGATACTAGACGTGTACCTCTATTTGAAGGGGTTGATTTGCTAGCATTATGATAAGGGCAAGAAGATTTTCCTGGATTTCTAGATCAATGATAAGTGTCAGTCGAATACATAAAAATATTTGCATTTATTTGTGCGTAGCATTGCTGTTGTACAAGGTTGGTTTAGTCAAGAAGTAGTTGAATTCAAGGCTTGATCTTCAACCAGTTTGACCTGTAGTGAAACTCTGCAGCTCTAGAAAATGCTAAGACTCTTCACAGAAGTTCTGAGAAATCATGTTTCTTTCTAAGCAACCCTGTAGGGCAGCATATAAGCATCTTGTATATTTAAGCATCTTTTCACACTTGGGATATAGTTTGCACTGATGTTTCTTCAAATGGTGACTATCTTGTATAATTTAGAAAAGAAAATGGCAAAATTAAATTAGGAAGACATTTTCCTGTGCTGTGCAACAGTTAGATACAGCACCTTCATACTGCATTCAGAATACGTGCCTGCAATGCCCAAACAAGAAGTTCCTCTGTTCTGGTGGCAGGGAAGAAGAATTTGTTGCTGTATCCCCTAGTAAGGTTTTTAGTATAAATATTTGTTTATAAGCAGAGACATATGTGTGATGGATGTATAACTTATTCTCTTTAACAAAATGTTTACATGTAGCTGGCGTAAAATATCAGCTAAGTTATTTTTACCCTGTATGATTAGTATTTTGCTAAAAAACATCTTTTGGTTAAAACTTGGTTGAGTATTCACTTATTGCAGAGAAAGCAGTTTCACAGCTGCAGACTGAGGGTCTGGGCTGCTGAATAGGTATTTTGTGGATGTTGTATAGCCAGTGAGTCCTTGAGGATGAGGAAGTTGAGGTCCTGGACAGATAAGGTTCAGAGCAGACTTTCTGCATCAAACCATGCACACACATGTGTTCACATCCACACAGACAGAGCAAATAGTCTCAGCAGATGGTTGTAAACCTCTTGCTGTGAATCTTTTAGTGAAAAACATTGATGCTGTAGAAATGCCAAACTCAAACTAGAATGTAATAATGTAAAAATATATGGAGAAAGATAGTGACTGGATCATCTGAAGTGGGACCATATGCAGGTCACACTGCATAGACACAAAGAATTGTTTTGTTTTCTGTTAGAGAGGATGATGGATTTATTTTTCTGTCTGTTTGGGGCCTTTTTTTAAAGCCTCAATTGCAGAATTAATATTCTATACAATATTCTATCTATAGGATGGCTTTGTAAAATCATGCTGTTGATTTAGAAGCTTAAATCAAAATGTTTAATTTTAAATGGTAGTTACATGAATTTCAGATTGAAGTTAATGATAAAAATGTGGCATTGCTCCACCTTTCTAATGTTTCATTTGTGGCCATCAAATATGTTAAAAACATGTAAAGAAATAATCTCACTAAAACTGAATAGCTAAGAAATTTGTGGTATCTTGTGGAAATTATGGGCACTATGCCTTGTTCATTCATGTGCATTTTTCCTGTGACTTAATAATGACTAGAGCATTTCTAAGCCTAGTGTGAAATATTATTGAAAAATAATTACTTTTTCTTGCTCAAATGCACAGCCATTTAAAATAGTTATTATAGTTTGGGAATGTGTTTATTACAGAGAATTTGCTGATGAAAAAAAAATAATTACTTGGCTCTGTAATGTTTTCAATTCAAGAAAAGCAGTAACAGCCTACTGTTGGATTTATTGTAATTTTCATTAAAGCAGCTGGTATTGGCGATTCTCAGAGTGAGGATATGAACCATTGTTCTGATGCAATAATTACTACTTTCATATGGAACCATCTGGTTTTACCTCTTTCCTCAGAATTTTAACATTGGTAAGGAACAGTGAATATTCGTAAAAGCTGATTTTTTAATGTAATTTTCAAATAATCAGATTTATTTGTTTTATTTCAGTTAATTTAATACAGGAGACTAGACTTAACTTTTAGCGTATTCTTCAACAAAAAAATTAAGATTATTTTAAGAACAGGCCCTGAATACAGCTGGATGGTCTAGCAGAAACATAATGCAATTTGTAGCATTTTTGTGGGTCAGGATATTTTTGTTTGATTTCTTCTGGTTTTGGTTTGGTTTACTTTGAATTGAAGCATTATGTAAAGATTTAAATTAGCACCACATTTGGTAGAGTCCCCAGTGCTTTACGTCAAATGGACTGCTTAGTCATGGAGTGCTTTTTCACAGTGTTGCCAGAAAGAGGACCACAGTTGAGGTAATTGAGTGTTAGGTGACTGGGTGTCCTCTTTAAGACAGATTTAGATCTGTCTTAGATTAAAAGATATAAAAATGTAGTTTCTGTATTCACAATTTCATGAGAGCTACTAAACTTTTGATTCAAGATTCTGATAAGAATTTAATTCCTAATCCAAATTCAACCCATAATCCTACACGTTTGGAAGAATGAGGAATATATCAAGGCTATTTGCTTTTTCCTACATCTGTCACAAATCTTTGAAATGGCTGTGGTTAAAGTACTGCTAATGACTAGCTCAATTACCTTCAAAAGGATTTTGCGTCTTAACAGTTTAACACGTTAAGACAGCCCTGGTTATCAAATGAGCTTCTCTCCTTGTCTTTCAGTGGTTTTCTTCTTCCCAGATACAGCGGGGAACATTTCAGAGTTTCAAGGGCATTCCTGGCAGAAAGTACATAATCATATTAATTGCAAAACTCTCCAGGTACTTGTCATAGTCCTGAAGAGATCAGCCTGCACTGGCATTGTGTATTTAGATAAAGCTCTGCAAGCAGTGGGATGCTTGGATTTATTACTGCTGCCAGAAAGCAGAGGCACAGTTTGCTGGTAGTGGTTTGTCAACAGCACTGTACAGTTCTGGAAACTGATGGCAATTTTATTTTATATTTTGGACAGGTCCTAGTGTCACTTGGTAAAGTATCATGATAGCTGTAAGACAGAATCAGTCTCCTGACTTCAGAGCATTAAGATGGCAAAAAAACCTATTAAGACTTAAAATAATTCAACATTGACAGCTCACATGAATGGGAGTTTTAAGCTGGAAGTTGTATTCCAACATGAAAGCTTGAGTTTTGCCTAGATCTAAAATGTATGGAGCTGTTCTGCAATCCTGATTGTTACTGAAGTAACTGAATAATCCGCTCCAAAGAGTAATTCAGACACAAGGTTTTACTGAAGACGGGAGGATCTCAAGCGAATAAATTTAACCAAATTTTCAAATGAGGAAAGCTTAGTCATGCTGATCTCTAGATGTTTACTGCTCTAAAAATATTCACCCTGAAAGTTGAGGCTGTCATGTCCTTTTGATGTGTGAAAGTGACGTTAGCAGAAAACTAGGGTGGAAGACTCCCAAAAGGTACTTCTTCTCAATGGTGCCTGAAGCTTCATGTCTTGAAGCTTGTTCAGGAGCCTGGGCATAAATGGCTAGCCAGTGGGAGCTGAAAGATGCTGTTGTTGTTAGGTTGCTGAGTTCTGGAAGTCTGAAAAATCTTATGAGGAACTCCTCTGTAGTTATCTTTCATATTTGAATATATGATGTACGTCTTACATTGTTTTGTGAAATATTGACCTCTTCTGATTTAGTTGTGTATGAAATATGAAATCTGCCATCTTTGATGTAGCCTTGAGAAAAAGAATCAGCCTATAAATAGTTTTCTAAGTTGTGTGAGAATTTTCAGAGTTCACAATAAACTTTAATGGTCTCTTAATGATTTCAAAACAGACATAACTTGTTACTGTTTTCTGAACTTTCTGGATGGTTCCATATGACTGGGAATATACACTTACTAATATTTCCATATTCTCACCTTATTTCCTAACTCTTGCTATAAAATAAAATAAAATAAAATAAATAAAATAAAATAAAATAAATAAAATAAAATAAAATAAAATAAAACTTAAACTGATGTTTAAGTGTGTTTAACTTTCTAGTGTCATTTGTCGTTCCTTATGAGAGTTCTAGTCTCAGTGAAAAAAAAATCCTATCAAAGTCCTAATATTTTCTTCCCCATCCAAACTCTTTCTTTTTTAGCACAGGTAAAGCAACCTTCACTCTGTTTCAGATTGGCTTCGGCAGTCATAGGGCAAATTATTCTTTATTATATGAATAATTCCACCAAGTTTCTTCTAATGAAATTGTTAGTGATGGCAAAATCAAGAGAATGCAAAAAGGCGAGCCTACTTTTATGGACAGAAGTTCATTTAGGGGCTTATTTTTGAAAGCAGGCATACATAAGTTTATTCAAGAACTTAAAAAAGATAAAACCAGAAATCATTCAAGGCACTGCTAAAATCTTTCTTATGCTCTTTTTGGACAACATGCAGCAATTAAAGTTAGATAAAATAATAATAGTACTATTACTACTACTACTGCTATTACTAATAATAATAACAATTAAAAAAATAAATTCACTAATCATTCAAACAAAATAAGCAATGAAAATTGCACATGGGATGCTGTAATATGGCTGAGCACAGTTACTTGGACAGTAGTTATCATAAGGAAACACCACAGCATTTTCTGAGTACATATTACAATTAATTGACAGCGTCATTTTTATCTCCGCATACAGGTATTGCTGATCTTTTGAAAAATTAAAGCAACATGATAATTGAGGTTGATATTTGCTTGTAGTGTGTGCACAGATTTAGTGGCTATACTGAATTGCTGTGTCACAAGGAGGCTCAAGAACTCATTAGAAACCCTTGTTTTATACAAATACTTGGGAGGCAGTCAATCCTAATCCGGGGGAAAAAAAAAAAGCAATAAATATAAACAGGAAAAGTGTCAGTGAGAAATAATTGGATTTTTCACATTTTTTCCACAGAAACCAGAATGAGAGCATGATTTTTTGGTCACTCCTCTGGCGGTCTGTGCTGAGCTATATACACTTTTCCATAGGATTTTGTTTCCTAGAACCAGTATTTCTGTATTGTATGTATTAAAGGATATATATTTTGCAAGGGTATTCTGAAGTCTTTGCAGAGACTCTGCATAAACATTTTCTGCCAGCCTATAAAAGTGAAAATTATAATAGCAGCATGATGCTGCAGCAAGAGCAATTACAATAAAATCTCTAAAGAGCTTAAAATATTGAGCGCATTCATTCCATAAAAAAAATAAAACATGCTAGAAAAAGGAAACTTTTTACCATATCATAGAGGACTTAATGCATGCATTAAAATTAGGTTAATTTTCATCCAAATACTCCTGGAATGTGAAGGATTTTAGATTACAGGGGGAAAAAAATAATAAATTACACTCAATTACATTGGACATATTTTTACCATTATCAATTGCTTTCAATCTTTTTAAATTATACAGTATGTTACTGTGAGATCAGAGTATAAGTAACAATCATCTTCTACTCAGGATGAAAATATCAAAATGGAATATTCAGAACTGTGTTCTTTTTGCAGGCCTTTTTTCCTAATATTCAGGAAGGGAAAAGTTTATGAAAACTATGCTGTGATATTTCTTCTTTCTAGATAAATAAAATATCTAGAAAAATTAATAAACATTTTGCATTTCATATTCAGGGTTGCTTGGGAAAGAAAGTTCCTGTGGCTAGCAGCTGAGAAGAGCAAGCTTTCTGTGCTGGATTGCAAAAAGGAGTAGGTAAGGAGACAAGGAGAAATAACATAATCAGTTGTCCAGCAAGACCTTTGTCAAAAACCTATAAATTGATGCACTTTCTCATAATTTTGATGAATTTTGATTCCTGAATGAACTAGTAACTATTTTAGTATAGTCATAATATCAAAATTATTATCTATGTACCATTTGAAGCCATACCATGTTACAAATTAAAAGGAATGAAAAACTTTAATTTCTATATAGAGTTAAAGGCTGCGTGCAAACACATTTTATGTACAGTAATTTCACGATTACAAGCCGCACTGACTATAAGCCGCATCTCCGGGTGTCGACAACATTTCGTTCTTTGTTCATACACAAGCCGCATCTGATTATAAGCCGCTCTGTCATTCGCAGCGAGGATCTGTGTACAACAAAGTTGCCAATTAGTAACAGAATTGCGGGATCGGGGTGTTTACTGACTCGGCTCGGGCCGTGAGAGCTCAGCCCGTTCGGGGCTGCCGACGGGGCCAGGTGGCCCAGCTCAGTGCTGCTGCTAGGCAGGGCCACTCGGGGCTGGCTGCAGCTGCCACTGGGCTCCCTCGCCTCGGCCAACGCTGGCCCACGGTGGCAGGGGGCACGGAGCCCGCCAGCACCCGTTGTGGCAGCGACAGGCGGGGAAGGAGCCCCCCCACTCCCGCGGCAGGCGGCGACGAGAGCCTGCCTGCTCCTGCAGTGGCAAGCGAGGATGGAAGCTCCCCGCCTTCCCCCCTGGCCGCGGGGATGGCAGCACGGAGCTCCGCCGTCTCTCCCCCAGGCTGCGCTGCCTGAAGGAGGGAGTCCCCCATCTTCCCTCCACTCTGCGCTGCCGGCACGGAGCCCAGCTCCACCCACCGTGGCACAACAGAGTAACCAATTTGTAACAATCACGCAGTCCCGGGTTTTACTGGCAGGTGCTCTGCTTGGCACCCTGGCCGACACTTCCAGGGTTGGAAATGTCAGAAAATTATTCACATATTAGCCACCCCTGAGTATAAGCAGCATTTCTGGGGTAGGAGCAAAATTTTAGTCAAAATGGTGCAGCTTGTAATCATGAAATTACTGTATTTACTATTGACTTTTTTATTAGTCCAAGTAGTGTATTAGCACATACTAGAATGGTAATGGAATGTCAAAGGGGAATCTTCTACTCAGGCCATGGATCATGTGTTCCAATTTTTTGGCTAAAGCCAGGCAGTCAAGATGAGGGCATATGCCCAGCACACAATCATTTGGTGTTTTAGAGACAGAGGTTGCTGCTTAGTGAACAGAATACTTGTACCTCTTCATAGTAGAAGATAATGAGATTTATCACAGAATCTTCCACAGCCCATCTTGGGACCTTTGTATGCTTTACAGAAACACACCTTGTCAATACTGCAAGGTAAATTCTCTGAAATATCTACATATCTTGTAGGTACTCCTGTAGTATTTCCACATATCTTTAAAATAAAAGCTGCCTTCACGTAATAAAAAAAGTCAATTTTTTTCCAGCAACTCTTGGGAAGATTTCTGACTTCAGTCACAAGTCCCTGCAGTATATGTATAGATCCTTTCATACCCAACACTGAGAAGGAATTTTCTTTCCAAGACTCCTAAATATATTGTTGCAGCAGTGACACTTTCATCATTTAACCATAGAGGAGTTTCAGCCTTCTCCGTTAGCCTGGTTACAGGAATATGATCTACCAGCTGAATGAAGCATCTGTGAAAGTAGTGTTATAAAGCTCCACAGAAAGCACCTCTTGTACAACATGTCATCATTATGGCTGCACATTCATGACCTCTAGGCAGCAATGATTTTTGTACAGTACTGGAGTTTCTTCTCACTGGCATATTCAGTCAATAGAGAAATCAAGGACTGCATTCCTTGGTTTGGGAAAGTGTGATACTAATCTACAGGCAGAATCCAGCACACTGCTAATAGGGGAGTTAATTACTGTTTGTGTGAAGCCGTATACCCTTCTGGAAAGAATTATGTTAGATGACCACTGTGATTTTTTCCTGGTTCTGTGATTTTTTTTCATTGCCTGTACAGTTCAAAAGTGTTTGTAGTGACCTTAGTACAAGTAGGCCTACAAAAATGAAAACAGTCAAGTGGGACCTGCCCACAATGTTATTTACAAAAATACTACATGACTTAAGTAAAGATAATAATGAGTTTTGCTGAGTTTCTACACAAACTTCTTGGACTAGATAAGAGTTTAAAAGCTGGAAAGCATAGATGGATATTTTCTTCTAGGAATCTTTCTTAGGTGCTTCCTCAAAACATTTTGGATAAATCTAATCCATCATTTTAAGGAACATCTCTGAAAATTTCATTCATCTGGATTCAGAAATATGTGGTGTTGAGCTTTTAAATAATTATGACCCTATGGACATGACCAGATTAATTCAAGCATAGAAAAATGTCCTGAATGAGAGTGTAGTGGCATTAGACCTGACTTTCCATAAAAATAGAATGGAATACATTTAATTTATCACTATTTTCTTAAATTGATACATTAAAAATACATTAAGACATTCATTTTTCTCTTCAAATGTGGGAAAGTGCAAGTGAGTGAAGCCATAGCGCTGCATTACAGACAGAGTAGTCCAGTTGGAGAAGGTTCAAAGGCAATGACAGGGGGTTATAGGTAGTATTTCTTTGTACAAAAAGTCCTTTATTAAGCCTGAACAAAACACAGCTATGTTATTCATGACAGATTTTTACCTTGATGAAAATACTCCTTCTTCAGATGTAAACATAATTAATCTGTTATTAGAAGTGGTAAAAAAGAGATAATAAGGAAAACTTTTTTGTACACTGTTGTCACTAGAGATGGGTGTGCAAACACTTCTATTCAATACTCTTCTTCCTCCTCTTCCTTCTGAACTTAACAGCATTTGTCTTGACCAGAAGTGCCCTGGACTGGAAAATGGTATTTGGACTGATGTCTGTTTTTGAAGGGAGAGTTCAGCTTTCGTTCCAACTTTTGCAATGAGTAATTCTTCTGTAGCCTTTTTTTT
>PYHW01009260.1:623866-646351 GCA_013186435.1 Turdus rufiventris | reverse complement strand
ATCTACAATGTTGCAATTTTTGCTGACTCCCGGGGGGTGCGCCTTATAGTCAGGTGCGCCTTATGGTCGTGAATTTACTGTATTTCTAAGATTGGAAGAGACCTGGAATAAAGCCCAAGAGGAAGACAGACAACTAGAGTGAAAAGTACCAAGCATGACTTACAATCTTTCAGAGAAATCACAACCTGCCTTCAATGGATTAAAACCAGACACTCTTCAACAGACACACTTAAACTGTGTGGGTTTTTTTTCAAAATATTCACTGCAAAGTTTGAAAGCATCATTAATTCCACCAATAACCATTTCTGTGCAGTCAATGCTAGAGGTATTATTTCAGGAATATTGGCTGATCCCTTCTCGATAAAAATGTAAGACTCTGGCAATCAGTTATGGTGGAGGGCTAGCATGATTCCATATACATAAATTAGGAATGTGAAGAGTAGACATTATCAATAAATGACAACAAAGAGTATTATGGCCTATTGCATGGTTTGTGTAGTATAGGAACTATTTGAGGATTAGTTTTAAAGACAGCTGGTATTCAGAAAGGAAAAACATTATGCATAAAGATTCTTCTCTATATATATGCTGCTTTAGTCATCTCATCTAAAATTTGCAGTTTCAATTACATATTTTAAATTTTTCATAACTGAACCCTTGGGTGTGATTGTAAGTACAGAGAGATTTCTTGGAAATGATACAGACAAGAATTATGTCTAGAAGATAAGGAGCACCTGTGACAGCTAATTCCTCAAGTTTATTCCTAGATCATAAGAAACAAAGTAATTTTGACTGATCGCTCAAAAATTTCAAACAGAAGGGATTTTTTTTTGCCATAAATTTAATTCCTTATAGAATACACTGGTAGTTGTTTTTTGATTTTTTTTTTTTTCTTAGTAAAGTATTAGGAGTAGTTTGGGGTTACCCAAATGTTTTTTTGTTTCTTCTGTGTGTCATAGCTGCATTAGTTTTCTCTAAATCTCATGCTAGAGAATTTATGTTTTATGAGGTACCATAGACAATTGCACTAGAATAAAGATACAAGTAAAATTAAATTTTGGAACTTTTTTTTTTGAGCTTGAAAAGTAATGCAGATTCACATGTGGACTCAGCAAGCAGATCCATGTCAGGGGAAGTCATTTTAGTAAGATTTTCATAAAACACTACTGTGGGGAAACAAAGAAAGAAAGCACAACATTTCAATCTTTTTCTCAAGTCACATGCCCTAGAAAATCTCAGAATTAAAAAAAAAAAATCCATGCAAAGCTACTATGATTTTTAGTAAGGGCCTGATATTTAAGTATATCTTTTTGATGATGAAGTAAAATTTTCATATACAAAATGCTTTATGGTTCCATTTGCTAAGAACAGAAGGCCTACAATGCACTGACATCAGTTTCACCCTTATTTATTAATCTGAATAAGAAGGAGAAAGATGAAGATGATCCATACTCTTGGCTTCTGCAGAAAATAAATCTGTCAACCGGGTGAACAAATCACACTGAATTTCCATACAGGGTTGATGGAAAATAATTCTCATTTTTTATGATTCCTAAAACTACTTCAGATATCATTTATTTCTCCATGAATTTTTAAACTTTCATTTAAAAAAGGATTTTGAATGTTTGACAGCATAGTTTACTTCCATGCTGTTGCTAGTTTACAAACTGAAAGATGTAACTCATGACAAATGTTACTGAAATAACCCTTAGTTTATATTCATCCAAGTGGATAAGGAAATTACAGCATTTAGGGAGACAATATTTTTATATGAATGCTATAGACATTGTGTAGACATTGACTTAGGTGGAAGTGCTAGTTATACTGCTGAGCTATATTATACAGTAACCAATCATCAATTTTTTGGTTTTCAGTGTTAATATTCTGCCAAGATAATTAAACTGACCTATCAATCTCAAACTCTAATTTAAAATTATGAAAGTAAATTTTAAGAGTAAAACCTAATAATATTGGTTTAGCTGCAAAATTCTCTCTAAATGTACTGTAATTTCATGATTATAAGGCACACCCTTTTGACTAAAACTTTGATCGAAACCCGGAAGTGCGCCTTATAATCCAGTGTGCCTTATATATGGACAAAGTTCAGAAATTTGCTGACCCAGAAGTGCAAGCCGCGAGGGGCGGCAGCGGCCATGGTGACTGAGCTGCGAGGGGTGGTGGTGGCTGCCGCAGCCAAGCCGTGCCAGCAGGCGCTGGGGGTGGGTGGGAGTGCTGAGGCCCACAGCATAGCGGGGGTGCCTGGGGCTGCGTTTAAAAAATCTGTTAAAAAATGCTGCAAAAAACAATGTGCCTTATAGTCTGGTGCATCTTATGTATGGACAAAGTTCGGAAAATTGCTGATACCTAGAGGTGCACCTTATAATCCGGTGCACCTTATAGACGTGAAATTACTGTAAATGCAATGTCTTCCCAAAAATGCCATCCTTTACAGTACGTGAGGTAGGGCCTTTGAACTCTCAAACAGATTGTCACATCCATACAACATGGTCTCATCTGTAAACTGACTGAGGGTACATTCATCCAGGTCATTGGTAAAGATATTAAACAGAACTCACCCTGGCACTGAGCCCTGAAGAGCAGCATTTGTGACTACTGGCCCACTGGATTTGGCTCCATCCACCTTCTCTCTGGGGTCTGGGCCAAAGAGCCATTTTTTAGCCTAGCAAAGAGTTTATTCATCCAGACCATGAGCAGGTACAGCAATGAACTGGATTTCAGTGCAAATCATAATACAAAATATCTCTGCATGTTTTGCCAGACACCTGCTTCTCAGGCTACAGACAACTTGTAAACTCTCTTTTTTTCTGCAGATAAACCTCTTTTTCTCCTAAAAGAAAGTCATACCATATTTGTAGGACTTTTCTAGTTCTGTTCCTCTGTGAATAAGCATTTTCTGTGGAATATATTGTGGTTTCAAAAAATTCCACTGTGACGTTCATATACAAAAAAACATTCAAAATGTTTAATTAATATTGGAGTAAAATCATTAATGTTTTGACAAATTATATTACATTACTTAATGAAAAGAAGGCAATATCTGTCAGATATCAACTAGGAAATTGATACAGTGATGGGTGGCAACTCTAGTTCAAATATTTTTAATCAGAATTTCTTTTTAAATGTTATTTAATCAGATGTTTCCTGTTGATCATTAGTACTGAAATAGTATCATTGAAAGACAAAAAAATTTTTTTATACTCTCTCTGTATGTTTTTTGGAGGCTATGGTTTTATGTCTTCATAACAGATTCTAGTCTGGATGGAATATTTATCTATTTCACTTAAGTGAGTATTCACAATGGCTGCTTCTGCACTAAATTATTCAAATGTTTCAAATGTTATCTGCCTCTGGAAGACACCTTCTCTGATGTCCTTTTTACATATATAATAGAGATGAGATTCAGAGATATACTTGATTAGCAAAATATTTGGTGTTTTAGAGAGCAGAGTTCTGAGACCACAGTGGCATTACTAGTAAATCAGCATGCTGTCACAGATACACACAGTGCTGGGTTCAGCTGAAGTAAAGTCCAGCTTCAAAACAGAAGGAAAATAATTGCAGAATAAAATACTGGTCTAGCACGTGCTGTGGTTGTTATCCACATTATTGCTATTGATAATGGTAAAACTCTTACATCTCCTACAAAAGGGATGTAGATTTTTCCTGAAACTTTGAAATTTTACTTTCTACACTAATAAATTCTGAGTACAATAAAGACACGTTTATGCATTTGCCATAAACTCTAAATTTTACTTTATTTTCATCCTGATCACAAATTCAAGTTATTTTGTGTAAGTGAACAAATCTGAATATGTTTATATATAAAAGCTACTAAATCTTAATCGCTTTTCATAATTTGAATATATTAGCTTCACAATCAATTTTAATATATTTAATTAAGCTCAAAGAATAGGGTAGTGAATCTTTAAATGCTCCAGTTAACTAGAAAATGGCATCATCTTCCTTTCACTTTCCAACACCACTTTTAATTATTCCCATTAAATTACTATTGGCAGTAATTATTTTTTTTTCTTGCAGAGGTGCCACTGTATAAAGTAGGAGGAAATGCTTGACTACTACACATGAAGACAGTTTATCTCATAACTAATTTCTGAAGGCATATGACTGAGTGTAATATAAAAGTGCTGCTTACAATAGACCTCTTTTAACCCCAGGAGAGGTGAAGGCTATTGAAGTTCAAGGTATGCTTATTATAAGAGGTAATTAAGGACTTAAATTTTCTTTCCCTTCGTTACACTCCCATTTCCAAATTCCAAAATATTCTGTTAAATTATTACCTTAAAAAATGGAAGTGACAAAGCTTAACACAGTACATTAGACTTTTATTATTATAGCTCTTAGTTTTTCAGTTAAAATTAATTATTTTGCACAATCATTATTCTGTATTGAAATCTAGCATCTAAGCTTAGGGTCTAGTCTTCCACACAAAATGGATAAGGACAAGGATATAAGGACAAAGATACCCAACGTGTACTCTATAAATTGTGGGAGTGGAATAAATTTTATTTTTTTCAATAATTTGCAAGAGATAGACATGCAGAAAATAATCTCTTTTTTTTGCTACTAAGATATTGTTTATTTACCAGAATTTGCACCCCAATAAATACAGGGCTTTAGTTACGGCTTTTGTTAGAAAACTTATATCACATAATTTGCCATGATGTACCTGCTATGATTTAGCATGTTATGGTATAAAGGGTATTTTGATCCCTAATTTGATATTCACTTGATATGCATCTAGGGTACAAAACCACCCTAATTTCCATATTTGAAAATAATAACATAAGTGCCAAAGTGTCCAGGACTAGAATCTGGCAAATGGATGTTTGACATCCTAGGACTAAGGGTAGGAATAGTGTGAACCAATTACAGTAATTTCACGATTACAAGCCGCACGTGATTATCAACTGCGCTTCCGGGTGTCAGCAACTTTTCGTTCGTTGGCCATATATAAACTGTGCCAGATTATAAACCACACTTTCATTTGCAGCGAGGACCCGCGTGCAACAAAACAACGAATTAGTAATAATTGCACAGTCATGGGGTTTACTGGCAGGTGCTCAGTTTGCGAACATTTTTCACAGATCGGGGTAGCCTTTAAACACAGCTTAAAAACTAAAAAAATACAGAGAAAAATCACTCACTTTTATTAAACCTGCCAACTCCACTCTCACCTAAGTGAGGAGAGGATGCAGTCCAGGGGGGCGAGAGCAGTGAGACCGGGTGGGCCAGGGGCCTGCTGCCCCAGGCTGTCGGAGGTGGCAGGGACCGCAGGTGGGAAAGTTTCCTGGTGAGTGGCGGGGCCCCCTGAGCGCTGCGCTGGCCCGCCCCAGTGCCAGGCTGGCCCCGGTGCTGGGTGGGCCCTGTTGCTCACCAGCCAGGCCCTGCTACTCGCCGGCTGGGCCGGTGCCCTGCCCTGAGCACTGCGGGGCAGCAGGTGGAGCCTGGCAGAGACACTTGGAGTGGCCTTGTGGGGCTGGGAAGCCCCGCCATTGTCCTGCTGCTGGGGGTGGGAAGTACCACTGCTGCCCCGCCTCCGGGCCAGGCGGGCTCCGGCTCAGCTTGGGGCTGCTGCAGGTTTGTATTTCTGGGTTGGCAAAATTCCTAACTCCATATGTTGGCCACTCCTGAGTGTAAGCCACACTTCCGGGTTCGGACCAAAATTTTAGTCAAAATGGTGCGGCTTATAATTGTGAAATAATTGTACTTACTTTCTGAGAAGATATATTTGTTTTCTAGAATAAAAGATGATTGGTGTAAAGGGCAATATAATCCCAACTCTACTGCAAAAGAACATGAAGTTTCATAATTACCAGTAATGATGGTGAGATTATTCCAAGAAACATGGTGAAATTAAAATAATTATTTAGTAATTAATGGTTATTAACAGAAAATTACTGCCCTATTAGAACTAGTTGAGTCATTTCACTACTGGTGGTAGTAATATCAAAAGATTTTTGCTTTTTAAAAATTTTTCATATATTTTTCATATTATTGTGTATTTATATAGTTTCTTACCTCACTTCAGTACTTTGTTATTCAAACACATTCCTGGAATCCCATTCTAGTCATGCTTCTTCAGTGAATGAGATAGATGCCACTTTTTATGTGATTTAGACAATAAAACTGTGGATCTAGAAGAAAGGGGGAGGTTTCAGTAAGGGGCCAAACCAAGAGGGGAATTACTTCATTAACTGTACTTCTAAGTGGGTATTCTTGTCAATTATGAACATTTTCTAAACTTCTGAAAGTGTCAGAGCCCTCTATCGTGTGCATTCTGTCCTAAGTGCACCTGGAGGACCTTCAATAAATGGAAATTGCTTTTTGTGACTTTAATTTTTTAGGCTCATAATTTTAGGGCTGAAATGTCATTATTATCAATGACTAAGTCATGATCATGATCAGCTTTTTTAAACTTTGTGTGTATGTTGAATCCCAGAGATTTCTTAAAATATTAAACATAAAAATAATGAGTAGAGTATGTACAACTGCAGTTTCGTTAGTAGCACAAGTTATTTCACATTTGGATTTTCTTTTCCTAATGAGAGACCTGTGAAATCTTGTTAAGATGAAATGACATGTCAAACACTTGATCATCAGTAGTTTTCAAGTGTTTGACTGAAAGGGAGATTTTCTGCTGGAAAATTATATAATGTAGCTGATTATTTTGTCTGTGGTAATGTAAGAAAAATCATTTAGATTTGAAGGCAAAAAAAAGGTTAAAAATTTAGCAAGTTTATTTAAAAAGTACAGGGTGAGGTGTATTTAATGATAACATATACTTAGTTTATTTATTTATTTATTTGATGACAGTAGTAGGATGATAACACAGAAGATTAAAGAAAAAAGACAAAAAAGCACATAAAGAGTTGGTTGCATTTCAAGCATGATTATAATTCAAACTGTGAAGGAGCATAGCTTATAGCTATTCAGATCATCTGGGAGGTGAGAGAGAAGAACACAATTCCTGTTGGCAACTTCAGTAATCTAAATTTCTGGATGGCAGGAGGTAGTCCTGCTACAGAGCTCAAGGTGGTACCTTTGTATGTTATAATTGTGTATCTCTGCTTTGTCTTTTTAAATAATATAATTCAAGTGTCTATATTTTGGGAGTTCATAAAAATTAATATCATTCTGTTGCAGAATTTTTGAATACAAGAGATTTTTCATGGTGCCCACAGATTCATTTTGTTATATTTTAGATAGTTTGTTAGTTTTGTTTTTTTTTTTACTCCACAGACTAATCATCTTATTATAGCTAAAATCTGGTGAAAAGTCTAATGCACACTGCGTCAAAGTTTTACATATTTTGTTATTTATGTAAATATGTTTTGCCTGATTTTTATGAAGGAATTTTTATCAAATAGGGTCGTAATTTCAGCTTGTAAAAAATGCATTGCTAAATGGTTTAAAAGTAAATTGACAAAGACTTTTAGATGTCTAAGGTATTAATTAAAACTGTTGCTGGTGTAAATGTACATTACTAGAGAGCCATGCAATTTGTTAATGATTTGGATAAAATTGCTTCTTTTCTTTTAAGCAATCATAAAATTGCTGAATGCAAAATTAGGTAATGGTAATAAAGTACTTCACTAACGTGATTCCTACTTACTTAAAAGTTTTCTTCAGCTACTAGAAGAAACCAATATTTCAGGTTACTTAGGAATACCTTTAATTCATGTAGCAAATCAAACTCTGTAGATTTACATTTCTATTGGATATAGAGTAAATATGCTCAATTATTATAACAGAAAAAAAAAGTGTTTCTCTTGAAAGTAATTTTTTGAAGTGTTAGTGTTAATTATAGACAAATAAAAAACATGGTTCGTTTTCAGTATATTAATTTGGTTAATTCCATCTAATGTACATTAGCAGAGCAATTCAAGTGTTTTTAGTTCTGACTAACAAGAAGTGAACAACTTTAGGTGTAGAAAACCTTTCCCTTCTCTGAAAGAAGCTTTGAGTGATTTTAGCTCCACTTAGATCCCTGTATTTCCCAACTAGACTCCAAATTGCCAAATTAAACTCCAGTCTTTGGTATTGCAGGTCACATCAAGAGAAGCATCAAGTGTCAAAGTGCAGCACTAGATCTGCCTTTGTTTTTGTACCTACCCGTTGATGCTGTTTTATCTTACTATGACTTACCTAACTGCTTTTTTGGACAGCTCCTCAGCCATGGTCAGCTACTGATGCTCCTGCCCCTCAAATGTAGAAGTCCTTATACTGAGAATGGATCACTGTTATCTTCTACTGAATTAATAGCAGAAGTATAGGAGTGATCTTTAAACTTTAGACAGCATTTTTTCTTTATTTTTGATCTTTGTGGTAAGTGTTAAGGATGCTGCTTTTAAAATGTTTTTGGAAGACTGATCAACTCTAAGTCATTTTGAATTAATGGAGACTAATTTTAAAGTTAAAATATTTTCATAAATCCAGATTAAAGTATTTCAAAATTGCTCTGACTGAGGTTATTTGAATTTTTTAATTGCTTGTGCACTCTGTTACCTAATTATGTTGTGTTTGATAATTTGTGATTTCCTTCTTCTGCCTAAATACATCAAAAGATGAATTATTGGAGAATGTTGACACATGAGAACTGTGAGTGGTTAATAACTTTACAAATCTGAGAAAACCAGAATTTATTTCAACACCTCGTTGATTGTCCTTGCCAAGCCAGCAGTTCCCATACCTTTTTTTCCTTCTATCAACTAATGAGCACAGTACTTGTCTTCTTCATGTATTAAAATATGGGGTTCTATGGGTTTACTTATTGTCATAATTTAAATAACAGGATCATGGTTTGAGTTGAAAGGTACCTAAAAGATCATCTAGTTCCAACCCACTTGACATGGACAGGGACACATTTCACTAGACTGTGTTGTTCAGGGCACCACCCAGCCTGGCCTTAAACCTTAAGGATGGGCCATCCACAACTTCTCTGGACAACACATTCCAGTGCCTCACCACCCTCACAGCAAAGAACTTCTCCTAAATAGAGGCTTGATGCATACAAGGGGATTGCATCCTTCGTGCTTTTATATTATATCATATTATCCTTTCGTATTTGAAAAATTGCTTGGAATCTTACAAAAACTTACACATGCTTTTTCGTGAAATGAGGCACAGAAAGGGAAGGGAAATATTATGATGGATGGCATTGATTTAATGGATCTAATGACTGAAAGAAATGAAGAAATGCAGTAAAATGGACTTTCTGAGAAGCATCAGCACAGCTTTACCCGCGTGGTGGGCTATGAGTGCTGCTGTGTCAGTGCTCAGCAACACTTCATTTCTATCTGGGTGTAGTGTGAGGTGTGCTCTGATGTTGTTAGTTAATTAAAACCTAGTGTGAATACACTCACAGAAGGATGTCCTAGAAAGAGCAAAAAAGCTTTAAATGTATCCTGAAATACTTGTGCTTGTGACTAGGGTGAAACAGCTTGAAACAGCTCATTGTCAGAGAGAAACTGCGATTTCTAGTAATTGCTCATTAAAAAAAATATTCCGGATGTTACAAAGAAAACTACAGCACTAATTATCAAAATTTCTTTAAAAAAACCAACTTTGTATATTGCCTCATTATCTTGTGAGGATGGATATTTAGAGAAATATTTTGTGATTTTGACTTAATGGTTCACTCAGTTCAAGAAAATTAAAGTTAATTGGTCAGTTATTAGTAAAAAGCAATTTTTGGTTGGAAAAGTGGTGTTTTAGAAAAAACAACAACAACAACAACAACAACAAACCAACAAAAAAAACCAAAAAAAACAAAAAAAACAAAAAAAAACAAAAAAAAAAAACCACCAAACCAAATCAACAAAAAAAAAACAAACAAAAAACGTCCAAAGCAGCGAAATATATATACATAAATTTTCTCTAAAGAAAAGATATTCACATTTCAGTGCTATCGTCCTTAAAGTTGTTCATTGAAATTTCTCTTGACTCTGGGAGTTATTGGGAGAAGTTATGAAGTGGACATTCTCTTTTCAATTAAATTCTCTTCATTTATCTAGGCAGAGTTTTTCTTTCAGTTACTGATTTTAAAATGAATATTTGTTCACATTTGAGAGGATGAGTACCTCATGGTTAACATAGTACTAAATACAGGGCACAGACAATGAGTTGAGACAGGCAGAGAGATTCACTGTTCTGAAAATACATTTGGCTCTGGAGGAACAAATGAGCAAATATTGCTCATTCCAGTTTCCCATTCATTTGGATGGATGTTTATGTGACTTGGATATTTTTTTCAAAGGGATGTGCTAAATCCAGTCCCAGGGCACACTCATTTGGAATGACTGAAAAATGGATGGTTACAAACATACTCCATCATTAAGCAGTCATTAAATCTCCATCGTAATCTCTTCATCCATGGTTTTGAATCAACTGGAATACTTTTCTCACCCTTTGACTGTTTACAGTAATTTCACGACTATAAGGCTCACCTTTTTGACTAAAATTTTCCCTCAAACCCGGAAGTGCACCTTATAGTCCGGTGTGCCTTATCTGATCTACAAAGTTCAGAAAATTGCGAACCCAGAAGTGCGGTCTTCAAACTGAGCCAGGACCCACGGGAGCTGCGGCCGTGCGGGGCGAATCGGGAACCACGGGAGCCGCGGCCGTGGGGCGGGGGAAACCGGGGGAAACTGGGAACTGGCACGGCCACCAGCCAGGGAAAAGTGAGGGGAAGCGGCGCAGCCACGGGGAAGCGCCAGGAAGCGCCGCAGGAAAGCGCCGAGAGGTGGCGAAAAATAGCTGTGAAAAAGTGTCAAAAAGTCGCCGCGAAAAGCGGCCAAAAAACGGCAAAAAATCGCTGCAAAAAAGCGGCCAAAAAGTGGCGAAAAATCAACATGAAAAAGCGGCCAAAAAGCGGCAAAAATGTTTGCAAATTGAGAACCTGCCAGTAATTCACTACTTTGTTGCATGCCTTGCGGCTCCTCGTTGCAAAAAAATAGTGCGCTTTATAGTCCGGTGCGCCTTATCTGAGTTACAAAGTTGCAAATTTGCCGACTCTCGGGGGGTGCGCCTTATAGTCCGGTGCGCCTTCTGGTCGTGAAATTACTGTAATTAGTATTGGGGTTGTGGGGTTATTTCTTTGTTTTCTGAGCTGTTTTACAGAAAAAGTTAAACTTTCTTCTATGCAAGTCCTAGATTCTGTATTCATGGACTCATGAGCAAATGCTGAATATTTTTAGGCTTGTAATTTAAATTCAAACAACTCCTAGGCTTTAAATGAATCATGTGCTTCATTAATATGAACCAAAATAGTGAGCAGGGTCATGAGAGTTGGGAGGAAGATGTTCTGTTAGACACATATGTTGGCTCTGTCCTCTTTCCATGGGCTTAGGATTGATTAACAGGATGTGCTACACTGAGAAATAATAAACTTTAATTGTTTTGTTTACAGCATAGTGGGTTCGTGAATTAGGCATAATTTATGTAAAACTTTTGCATGAGGTACAAGGATGTGGACAGCGGGTAGACTAGATAGATTGGGTTACTAACTCTAGAAAGCAGCAATCAATTAAATGGAATAAAGAAATACAATTATTGGTTATAGAAATGTGATTAACTCATTGCTTGCAATACCTACCATTGGGAGAAAACTCTGATAATACAATTACAGCAAATGAAACCAAATTATTGTGTATTAAAAGGGCTAGAAGTATTGTGTGTCTTGTTAATTAGCCAGGGATTTTTAAATGAATTCACCCCAAATATGTATAAAGATAGAAAGCTGTACTTTACAATAAAACCCCCGAAATTTTCTGACTGTGGGTATATTTTAAAAATAAAATATTAGTAAAATTCCAGGAGAATTTTGGTATAGAAAGACAATAAAATTATTTTGTGAAAGATAAGTAATAATTAGATTTTTTAATAACCTCATACTGAGAAACAATCACTGCCTCAGATCAAGATTAAAAATATGTCAAATATTTCTCATTCAAATAAATCAGTTAAAATAAAATTTATTATTTAGCTGTGTGAATATGTTTTCAAAGGCTGGAAAATGGACTGTCTCAATTTGCTTTGCACCTTGAAGGCAGCAATGCATGATTGCAGTCAGAGATCTGCAGTCAGATCTTGTAGATGAAAAATTCCAGTTCATGCAAATGACAGGAGTTGCCATAAAAATTTTAAAATGTGCTTCTTAGTTAGTAGTCCATTAAACAATCGCATACTCAACCAGTCCAAATTAGTCCTTCCTAATTCTCTGACTAAAGAGTTATAAATACTCAAGAAAATCAGGAGATCATGGATGGCCCCTAGCAATTCTGTGGTACTCTGTAGTAACAACATGTAGAACCAGCCTATGCAGTTCTTTCAGAAGGATGCTGAATCCTGGAGATGAACCAGAGTAACCTTTCCAGAAACTCTATGAAACTCAATTTCTTTTCAGCTTTCTCTGAGAAGAGAAGAAAATCTCCCTCAGATAATTTAGCTGTAGTTAGGAACAAAATGGTTAAAACATACTACTCAATTACCAGGCTCAAACGGACTCCAGCATTATGTCAATGGAGACTTCACCAAAGCCAGCTGCTAATGAGAACTACTTTTGTTTCAAACAATCTCGTTTTGGATCTAGCTGATTTCCAGGTTACTACAATGGGGGAGGGACGATTGAGAGTGGGGGGGATAATATTCTTTCCTACCCATTCTCTTCGTGATGTGAGCTCTTAATGTTCATCTGATAGCATAGAAAGCAAATTATAAATATTACCCCAGTATAAGGTTTCTTTCATCTTCCTATCTGCCACCCCTCACCAAGCAAGAATAAAATAGGTTAGTTTAGTCCTATTATGGTGCGAAGGATCAGCTTTCTGTCTGACAAAAATGCTCCAAAGTGAGAGAGTTAAAGAAAGTACCTGGACTTTCTGCATTTTGGTTGGCAATGATACACTGATCCTTCTGAAACTTTCTCATTACATTGTTCATGCAAATTAAGCCTGTCCACAGTCAAATGAAAAAGGGGGCTCTGTACCAGACAACAAACCCTGAATGCTATGAACACCTCTCTTTGCTTCCTACTTGCTGCAGAGAAGGGCATATTAACAGCATGAGTCATTCACTTTTGACCTTGACAATAGTAGTTTTACCAGTTTCCATGTATATTTCTAAAACAAATTCATTTGTTTAGTTGTTTCTAACCGATTTGTAATCAATCCATCTCAAATGTATGATGAATACCTTCAGTTTTTCCAGCATTGTTGTTTCTTTCTATGTCAATATAATAAACACCATTTTTTAATTTTGTAACTTAATAATGCATTTGAAATCTGCAGGTGTCTTTCCTGCAGAAAATTCCTTCTTGGAATTTTCCATGCTTTAATATCTTTTCTGAAAAGGGATAATGGTCAAAAAGGTAGCTTAGCACTTGTAATATAATTAATTTGCCAATGCTGTAGTTGCTCACTCACAGCTGTACAATAGTTAAAGTTAGGTATTTTTATAGATGTGATTTTATCAACCATTTTACTGATTAATTTTTTTTGCAACAAAAAAGCATGAAGATACACTGAATTTAATTTCCATAGAGAAACAATTTTCATTTATTTGTTTGTTTGTTTGGGTTTTGAGGGGTTTGGGGGGGGGTTGTTGGTTTTAGGGTTTTTTTGTTTGTTTTTAATTCTTTTCTTGAAGATCTGGTCTTTGAAGAAAGAATGGAAAGTAATCAAAACATTTTTGAAAAAAAATAGCATAATAATAAAGTGACAGAAAAAAAAAATGAATGAGGGAAGCTTCCACTAAGCAATGCATAGAGTTTTGGTAACATGCAATAGAACCCATGAGTTCAGAATTCAGCTTGATTTTAGATCAAAAATTTTGTCATGGTTTGTCTCCAAAATATTAACTTTACATAAAAACAAACAAAAAAAATTAAAATAACTGTGTTCCTTGACATCTATTGAAGGTTTTTCCAGATCTTGAAAACATCTAGGAGTTGTAAAATCTGATAAATATAACCTGGGAAAGTTCCACATATTGCATGTGGGATGGAGCAACCCTGGATATATGCATAGACAGGGGAAGACCAGCTGCAGAAAATGATTGCTCCACTCTGCATTCAAGAAGGTTTAGGCAATCCTGTTGTGCACATGGTGTGACTCTTGAGGACATCCTGTGCAAGGACAGGAAATCAATAAACCTTGTAGGTCCCTTGCAGTTTAGGATATGCACTGATTCTATAAAATGGTAATAGCTATCAAAATTCTTCTTGTTTGAAGATCTGGATTATGAAGTTTCAGCAATTCCTACATAAAACACACATGCCATCAGGAATAAGCATATTCAATTTGCCAAGTAAAGTAAGAAAATGATTTTATGGTTTCATCATCTGTGCAGTCCTGCTTAATATTTTAATATTTTGCTGGCTAGGATTTATCTGACCTTAAACTGCTTCACTAGTTTAGACTTGGTTAGTATTTAGATTCATATATGTTGGGATTGCCCATAATCTATAAAGCAGTCGTATCACCACTGCAGACATAGAGGAAATAGACAAAAAAAAAAAAAAACAAAAAAACAAAAAAACAAAAAACAAAAAACAAAAAACAAAAAAAAACCCAAAAAAAACAAAAAAAAAAACAACTTTAGTTTCACTAACCCTACAAAAAGCAGTTGAAAAAACTTCAGTTTTCTTTTGGAGCAGGATTTTGTCAGGATCTTCGTTTGCTGGCACTGCTCAGAACTGAGATCCATAAGGGAGATTGCTTTCTGCTTCCTGTCCTACCCACAGCATTTTGCATCACTGCAGTCAACCAGGGAGCAGCATGCAGATGAACCTGGGAATGAGGCAGGCAGGAAAATAAACAAAGGAAAAAGAGGGCTGCTAACATTTTTTCAAATCAGGATTTCTGCTTATAGTTTTTCTATTTAAATATGACAGATTTTATTGTCACATTAACTTGGGAAATACCTTTTGTTTTACATCTAGAAACAACTTTTATTTCTCTTTGAAGAACTAAATACAATTGGACACATTCGTCTTCCAGGAATGTAATCTTTTCTCAGTGAGGATGACACATAATTTGAAATTGTAAGGTGACCTCTGGAAAGATGAAAGGATATACCTCTCTATTTAATGCAATTTTTGTTGTTCTAATTAGTGATGAGGCTTCACAAGATGGAAAATATGATCTAACAAGTAACAACTGTCAAAGGCTTCCCCTTTCTCTTTCATGTACTCTACCAACTGATTTCTAAAACGAAGCTCCATGCCGGTTTTTTACCTTGCAGTAATTTCAGTGCTTATTTGTCGACTCCATGTACCAATTCATCCTGCTAAATTGTCCTGACAAGATGTCGACCTGACAAGAAAGAAAATTGTTTCATTTGATGTTTGTGAATCCATTTGGCTTACCTGAGAGTTGTGAGAGGTGCCAGAGCTGGTTCATGTGGCATCACAAGGGTCTAGGATGTACCTGTGAGAGTCAGTGAACAATTAGAACAATAAAACCAATGCACTTATGGCAGGGAAACTTCACTTGCATGTTTTTGGGGGTTTTTGTTTGGTTTGTTGTTGTTGTTGTTGTACAGTAAATTAATATGATGTTTCTAGGTATCTCTTTTGGCTGATTTCTAGAGCAGAGCTGGTAACAATATACTGTGCACACATCTAACTCTTTGTGAGAGACGAATCAAGCCAGGCAGATCATCTGTTAGAATAACATGAAAAAGAATCAATATAAGGTTACATATAAGAAGAAGAAAAATGATAGATTTTTTTTTCTAACTGTTAACATAATACAGCAAAGATGTCTACTTATCTTGCTGTGTATTAATTGATTATTAGTATTTTGTATGGGATAGCTTTATTCTCAATATAAATCAATTTTGACTGCAAGGACCACTTGCTGTTCAGTACTTCCTCGACATGAGTCTTTACTATAGTGTGTTACTGTATCATTAGATTGCAGGGCAAGGATTTTTTGTTTTGATATGTTTCTCCTATTATTCAGTGGCGTTTACGGTAAGATTTTTCTGGCTGTATAAACAGCAGTTGACTCAGTGTGTGCACAGGTGCATGAGAGATGTGGAAAGAGGGAGAACGGTGGAGAAGGAAGAGAAAAAGGAGTATACAGAAGGGACAGAGGGAGAGAAACATTACATCCAGGCAGCAGCTAAAAAGCAGCAGGGTTCCCACAACCAGTGTGCTAATTGTTCTACTACATGGCTGGGCCATGAGGAAATTGGACATGATATTTGAACATAACCTGCTGGAGATTAATTTTTCGTTTGGAAAGGAAACTGCAAATTTGGAACTACCTATGAGCTGAATGTTTTATAGTGCAGTGTTCTGAGAAAGAATGAGGAGAAATTTAAATATCAAAAATGCACTAACAACCCTGCTTTTACCTGCCAAGACTGGCATGTTGTTAGCTCTGTGGAGAGAGAATATTCAAATTTACCTGCTGCTTTTAATGAGTCCTGAGATATTTGCTGCAAACCTGGATATCAGATCAAGTGCTGACTAAATGAGTACTGACCAGCACGGAGCTGCTGATTAAAGGCCTTTTTACTGATACTAGGTTGGTCTAAATTAGCACTGAATTTTGGAGACACTTTTCTCTGGCAGCAGTATGCTAAATATAAATAACTAATTTTAGCTTTGTGGCTGGACTGTAAAGTTGCTGTGTTCTGCCAGCCACTTAAATAATGTATGAATACAAGAACAAGACCAAGAAAATTGTGGTATTTTCCCTCTCTATCAACTTTTAGAGAAAGGACATTCTCACCTGGTAACATTCAGTTACTCATATTTCTAGTTTTGATGCTGAAATGTTTGAAAGTAAAATTAAAACCTTCTGTCTCTCATTGTCTGTATGATTTGGAATGACGTAGTAAAGAGACAGATGATACCTGTTAGGAAGAACCAAGTACGTGAATTGTTGGAACAAAATTATAATGCAATTGGGGTTTTTATTATTCCTGTAGTATTTACATGCATATTACATGGCCTTGTACCTCAGACCATTGGCATATAAGAATTACTTATATAGTGACATAGTGTTGGTTTAATAGTGTAATTCACATATTGTATAAGGAAAATAGTATGGCATCAAATTAAAACCATTCGTCAACATTCTCATAATAATATATCCAGGGGCAACCTTAAAAAAGCAGTAAAAATCAGAATAAAAATTAAATAAAAGAGGGTTTTGTACATGCAAGAAGCTACTGCTAGTGGAAATCTCCTCTCAATGTAGAGTTACTTGTTTATGAAGTTGGGTGTTCTTTTCAATCTTTCTAGGTACAAGAATTAATTTTGCCTACCAAGATGTAGAAATTGATTTGGGATTTGTTCCAGCCCAGTTGTTGCCATAGAGTTGTGCTAGATCACACACAACTGTGACCATTTTTTGCAGTGATCAGCAGAGAGGGTGGATGAGTTGGTACGTTTCACTGCATCTCCAATTTCAGACTACCTATAAAGAACATAGTAGTAAGTGCATATAAGTGAAAAAGAAAAGATATGAGGGAAGAACATGGGAACAGGTAGAAATGTCACCCCTTATTCACACCCTGACATGCAGGCTCCGAGATGAAGGGTGAACAATCTGCCCATTTTGCAGCTGACAGAGCTGATATTCTTGTCCTTGAAAGAAATGCCACCACGCACTGTCAGCTGTCTTTCTTCTTCTGATCAGTTCCCAAACTCTTCTCAGACTTGAAGTCCAGGGGAATTTTTTGTCTTTTCACTTTTTTTTTCTGCAGGCTTCTTCTTGTCAACTCCTTCATGGACTTCTGCCATTTGCTTCAAGTGTGTCCCATGGAAAGCACTGAGTACACTTTAATGTGACAATGAATCATCATATTAAAATATCTGTCATGCTGTTAGATTGCTGTAAAAAAATCAAAGATTAATAACATGTTTTCAGTGTTGTGCATTTCCAGTAAACTGGTTCAACTTCAAGAATTGCATTTTTAGTCATAATTTGACAAAATTTATGGTAATTTTTATTCACAGATAATTTTTATAGACAGATAATAGAGATAGTTTTAATAGCTGTAATAAAAGGATAGCTTTTCTTTTAATTTTAGGAAGAAACAGATTTCATTAAAGGAATCAGAAATGGTCTATACAGCTAGAATAGATCTCAATTAGAGATTGTTAAACTATGAACAGGAAGAGCATGAAGTGCTGTTCTTTGGTTTTTAATTAATGCCTCCAGAACAACCATCACATTGGAAACAGTAGGATTCAGCCTTAAAACTGCATTGTGCATTGATACATCAGTTGCATAAATCCTGCCCTGCCTTCTCCTTCCATCCCCTTTCCTTTTCTTTTTGGTTTATATGAGACCTGACATAAAACAGAAAGGTTACTGACTTTGCTGCAGTAATAAAGGTCTAACAGAGAACCTCAGATACTCTGTTTTTAGTCTAAGGGTGGCTGATGTATCTCATCCCCATTTCTCTCTCTGCTTGGGATAAGAAAGTTCAGTCCCAGTTCATGCAGGAAGGACTGAAATGCATACATTTCTGTTATAGGCTTCCCAAATGCAAGAGGAACAATTACAGGAAATTGCTCACTTTACAGTCTTCTGCACAAACTTTGCTAACTCCTTTGCTAAGTTATAGCTATATGTTCATTTATGAGGATTATTGTTAGATCAACACAAGGCAAAATGCTTCTTAGCCTTCTGTGTTTATTTCACTTTTCACCATGCTGTATCATGCATATTCATAAAACAAAGAAGCTGATCATGGATTGGTAGTTAGGCAGTTTGTACACAACAGCATTTAATAAAATTTGCAAAAAACAAGCTTTATCCTAGTCTCTAACTGTGGATTTTTAATAGTTCTTTTAAGCTACTGGATGTTTGGTAGAATAGCAACATCCAAATTCAAGAATAATATAGATTATTTATTATCAAGTTTAAATGTTTAATTCTTATGCATTGGAAAGCATTCTCATTTGCACTCTTTTTTTTTTTTTTGTTTGGCCTGTAGTGACTATTACTGTGATAGCCAGTATAGGCTCCACTGAGGGTTACTATGTAGATAAATAAAAGTGTAAGAACTTTATGATCTGTTTCTGTATCTTTAAAAATACTTGTATCTATGGAAACTTGCTACAACAATAGACAAGAAGTAGTTCCAAGATGGAAGGTGAGATAAAGTCCCTTCAGGTAAAAGCCTTCAGTTGCTTAGATGTGCATCAGACTGCACCAAAAGCATTATTTTTTGGTTTTGGCATTTTGTTTGGGTTTTTGTTTGGGGTTTTTTTGGGTTTTTTTTGGTTTTTGGGTTTTTTTGTGTTTTTTTTTTTTNNTTAATAACCATAATATTCGTGTATTAAGGAAACAGCTTTGTTGCAGTCCTATGCAACAGAGGGACTGATGTTTCTTACCTGATTTCCTCTTTCTCTATTTAATGACAATGGAGAACCAGTGCCATGAAATTTGTAGGACAATATATCTGGTGTTTGAAAGAATGGAGTCAAATGAAGCATTGCCCTCTGGTCTTGGCTTCCTATTTGACTCACATTTTAACTTTTCTTACAAAAGCCAAATTGGGGAAAAAAAAATCCCCAAACCAAACCAAAAAATAATCAGTACACTTAGCTGTAAGTTATATTCTCGTGCTCCATTTTACACTAAATATTCATCGGTTTACCTGATTATCACGTAATCTGGTGATGTTATTATTTTCCAGTTAAGTGTTTTATGGCTACAGGGTAAGAAGCAAGTAAAATGCAGACTATATTTGCATTCCATTTCCTCATTAACATTAGCATTTTAAAAAATATTTCCTATGATCTCCAATGTTCAGGCAGAGTGTTTCTTCCATTTTTATTATAGTTAGTAGTGCACACGATATCTGTGGGAATAGTGTCATAAATTTAGAGCAACAACTGGAATAACTGCTGTGTAATATGGATACCAGTAATTAATTGCATTCTGTAGCCAAGGTTGGCTTCCTTTTAATTGCCATTTGGGGTAATTTTCGTCCCACATTAAAGACAATTGTTTATCCATAATAATATCTGTAAATCTTGTTGTGAACACACTACAGCAGCTTTACTGAATCTGTAATACCCCTTTGAAGCAAACCTTTGCTCATGATAGTAGATTTGTTATGGCCTAAGCTAGACAGGTAGTAGTATATTCAAGAATAAGTACTGTAACTTTAGGGCTTATCTTTGGGCTTATCTTTCCAAATGATGTAATATTTTTTCTGACAAGAAGATCAGGAAGGTATTCTGCTGTCTTCAGAACAAATTCAGAGATACCTCTTTCTTTGTCAAGCTGCTGAAGAATCAGTATTAAGCCAGGTCTGGACTGATATAGTTTGTTTTACAATCTTGCAGGAAGATTTACTAGCTGTCTGTACTATGGTATTTATCCAGGCATTTTAAGGTCGTCTGTGTTTTAGTGAATTTGAAATCTTACTTTTAGCCTGTGTTTTCTTTTCAGTAGTCCTGACCTCTGTTGTTAGATAGACCTAGCAGGCTACTCACTCAGAATTTAAGAAGCAGGAGCTGTCTTTACTTTTGGGTCATTCTCCTCCTTTGTTTGATGAATGTTTGCTGTCATGGCTCAATAAGGTATGAGCTGCATCTTTTAATTTTGGCAGTTTGTATTTGCTGAGGAAGCTTGGCTTACCCTTCCAAGCATCCACCTGATTCCACTTAATTTATTCACTTTCATTAATTTCTTGCATAATTCTGTGATCAGCTATGGGGCCATTATTAACACTGATTGGACACAAAGTTGAATGCAAAATTTTTTATTTAGTTGAAGAGACAAAAACTTGATTTAGGCTTTTTTCAATTAACTTGACAGATGCATAGATGGCACTAGATGGAGAGATTAAATTTTTTTTAAAATTGCTTGCATAGACATATTGTCATTATTTTTTGAAGTTTGCACCTGATGAGGTTTTTTCACATAAACAGACTAGATTATTCTCAGTTTGATGTAGGGACATTTGCATCTGAGATTTTAGTTTTTAAAAAGTACATGAAACAAACTGAAGTAACATTAAGTGACTCATTAATAGAGATATAGTAGTTGGACAAAGTCCATTATTAATAATAGTTCCCCTTAGAAAGGGGAATTGAGGTCTNATATATATATATATATATATATATATATATATATATATATATATACAGTCTGGAAGACCAAGTAAATTTAAATTCAGAATCCTTGTCAATAATGATATATAATTTTTGAGAGAGGGAAATGTATCAGGTAGCATTATTATCTGTTCTGTCCTGTGTATTTAATTTCTGTGTTTAGGTAATCAAATACTTTGCTCCTTTTTGCTGCAGGTGTGCACAGAAGCACATGCTCTCAATGACCTTTGAACAGTAACCAGTAGCAATATCTCTTTACAGTTTTATTAATTGGCTGTTTCATTCAGCACATCATTCTTAGAATGACTTTTTATTAATAGACTATGTGAGCAAAAATAAAGGGAGATTTTATTATAGAAGGTTTTTGCTTGATATTCATAGTCTGTTTTTTAAAATGCCATGCCACACAACTCGAAGCTTTTGACATTTGCTGTGGTTGATTCCAGAGAATAGGTCATACAGCTAAAAGGGTTGGACAAAATGGGATTATGTCCAAAGTTAGGATAGAAACAAGGAGAATTAAAATCTGAATCCTCTGAAATTAATTTCTATGAGGGTTTAGTGAAGTTACCATTTTTTTTCTATTAAGTGTAGTTTTATGGGATGGGCAGAAAAAGGTGGTTGTCTGCTCAGTATGTTACCGTGGTAGCCTTCCAGAATTTCTTGGCCCAGCCACCGATAAACTTTTAGCATTTGGCACAAGCTAATACATCCAGCCAAGTTTCTGCAAGTTTTTACAAGTTTCTGCAACCAAAACAGTGCATCATGTACAGTAAAGAGAAATGAATGTCTAAAAAGTGACAAAACTATCCTCTGCAGCTGTAGGACAATTATAAGCTTATTCCGCTCAGAAAATAAAGATTTCTTATTTCAACTTCAATACTGCTTAATATTTTGGATCAAACCAAGGATTAGTAGCCAAATGATGACAGGAGTTCTGTTTGGACACACGACTAGAAATTATTTTGAAGACTTTAGGTTTAATGCACTGAAATACTGGCAGTGAATTTCTTACACACTATCAGTGATCATAAACTAGGATGGGAAGAAAGGGCATAGAGAGAGGCAAAAAAAAAAAACATTTACAGTAATTTCACAATTATAAGATGCACCATTTTGACTAAAATTTTGGTCTGAACCTGAAGTGTGGCTTGTAATCAGGTGCGACTTATATACGGACAAAGAACGAAAAGTTGCTGTTTTAGTTTGGAGGACAGGAGTCTGCTGAGAAAGGCAGGAGCCTCTTTTTGAAATGGAGAATGTAAATCCCCTCTCTCCAAATTATTATAATTTTGAAATCAAGGGGCTCTCAGGCAAAGATATGGGAATTAGGAATAACAGTTCTTTACTAGGGA
>PYHW01009260.1:543526-606193 GCA_013186435.1 Turdus rufiventris | reverse complement strand
TTTTGCTCGGGACAGGACCGGCACAGTACCCGGTAAGGGCAGATATTACATTTTTTGTTAACAGATTAGCCGCCCCGGAATATTAGCCGCACTTCCGGGCTTGGACGAAAATTTAAGTCAAAAGGGTGCGGCTTATATTCGTGAAACTACTGTAACTTTACTACTAATATTTGCATTAAAGAATGCCAGTTAGAAATTCTTTACTTAGAATTTTGGTTGTAATTCAAGTTGATCATGGACACTAAATGTTGTCCTTAAGTAGGCAGATATGAAAGATGTAGAGGCTACTCACCTATGCCCCAGATGTTCCAAGTATCCAAAGACCTTATTGACTCTCAAACAAAGGGTGCAGAAAGTAGCTTTGCAGAGTTTCTTGAAATAGCTGTTATAGGTTATCTCTTCCAGGGATACAACTGCATGTTTTGTTACAACAACAAAATTAATAGGCTTATGTTTTCTTAAGGAAATCACTACTTTTCTACGTCCTGACTGCAGCCACCAAATTCTTCCTTACACATTGTTTCTTTCTCCCCTGTTCAGTCAGTACTTAGACACCCACAATATCCAGATGCTTTTAAAATAAAAAACTGGTTTACACACCCGCTGCTGCTTCCAGTTGTTATTCTTCTGAGGCATGAATGTTCTTCAAGATCATGTGGTCCATCTATTTTCATAGGAAAGAAATCAAATTACTAAATTAAAATACAACATTAACTGGGAATATCATCTCCTATATTTTATATCAAGATGCCTTATTCTGTGCCTAGTGTTGAAAACTCTTATTTTAGACTGCTGACTTAATTCCAGAAAATAAAAATAAAAAATGTACTAAAGATGCAAGTAAATGGAAGGAAATATTCACATGATTTGGAGAAAGTTTAGCAAAGCTAAATGGTGTGACAAAAATTTTAATGTAAAATCAAGGACATCATAACACTTGAGGAGGAATAGTTCTTAATTTATTTAACTTAATATTATAGAACTTTTTTTTTTTAATTTTAAAATTTTAACAGTGATTGTGGTACATTCTTCTAATAAATATTATCATACCTAAAGTATTCCTTAAAAATCCAGTGCTTGATGTTTTGTATTATAAAGTGTGCATTTCTGTTGTATAGATAAACCTTTCTCAAATTACATGAGTAATTCTTTCTTGAAGAAAATGAAATATGTCAATTCATTATTATACTGAGCTTTCCATGGTAAATTTTATATTGGATACTTATTCATTTTATTTGGAATCAAAAAGTTTTAATTTACTGAGTTAAAATCAGCTTTTCTTTTGGCTTACCTAGAGGTTAATTTTTATTTCCCTCCATGGAAGCAATGGCTCATAAGAGATGCAAATCCAGTTCTGATCTGGTAACACTCCAGAAGGGATCAGATTACTCTTTGGATAAACTTATTTCATTGTAGGAGAGGAAGATTATTTATAACCTACATGAGGACAGTCAAATATTTTGCCATCTGAAATGGACAGGAAACAAGATCAGTAGATATAGCACTAAGAATATAGTGCAGTTTTTTTAAAGAAAAAAGATTTAATATTACAGTAATTTCATTATTACAAGCCGCACTTGATTATAAGCCTTACTTCTGGGGTGTTGACAACATTTCATTCTTCCTCCATAAATAAGCCACACTGGATTATAAACCGCACTTTTGTTCGCAGTGAGGATCTGTGTGCAACTTTCACAAAGTTGCCAATTAGTAACAGAATTGCGGGAATGTGGGGTTTACTGGCTCGGCTCGGGGCCATGCAGGCCTGGCACAGCTCCCTCCTCCCCCGCTGGGGAGCTTCCCCAGCCCAACTTGGCTCCCCTGCTGCTGCCGGCCCCAGCCCCGCTCCCACGCGGCCACCAGGGAGGTGCCCCAGCTCATCTCCCCCCTCGCCTGCCGTGGAGCTGCCCCGGCCCAGCCCAACTCAGCCACCCTCTCCCCCACCAGCCCCGGCCCTGCTCCGCCGCAGCCTCTGGGGGCAGCCCTGGCTGTGCTCGGGGCAGGGCAGGCTCGGCTCAGCTTGGGGCTGTTGAGTGCTTGCATTTCCAGTTGGCAAATTTCTGAATTTTTTTCCTATATTGGCCGCTCCGGAATACAAGCCACACTTCCATGTTCAGACCAAAACTTTAGTCAAAATGGTGTAGCTTATAATCATGAAATTACTGTAATTTGGCAGCTGATTTTGATGACCCAAAAGTAAGCATACTTTTATTTGGTAAAATTTCAATATTTTTCTAAAAAAAAGAAGTAATCAAATTTCCTAATAGACTTTTTAGTACTGTATTTATTTGTTTAGTTAGTTAGTTAGTTAGCTAGCTAGAGAGGCCATTTGAGATTAAAAAATAAAGTTTTCAGTTCTACTGCAAACTACCATAGAGTTAATTCAGTTCCACTTAATTCCTGACAAACTTGTTAGATCATACTACACACACTGTACTCTCAAACACAGGCTGCTTTAAGTGTATATTTTATTTTTCTCTTTCATATGCCCAGATGGCAATCTGTTTGCTGTAGGGTGAAGTCATGATATGAAGCATCTGGAGTTTAGAGTGTTTTGATTTGCTTCACTAGTTTCACCAAGTTCTTACTATATTACAAAATATTTATTGCTAGAGCTCTTACCCTGAAAATAACGTTGCCAAGGGGTAAGGAAATCATAAAAGTGTTGGTACCCTTTTCCAGACTGCAATTCCGCTAAAACTACTGCAAAACCTCAAGTGCAGGGGCTCAGCTTCCCAATCTGAAGATGAATGTCATACGTTTTATAAACAGAGTCCTCTGAAATGAGCCAGGTCTTCACTTGAATCACCCATCAAGCTACAAGTGCAAGGTCAAACAACACTTGGCTTAGTGTAAGAACATTCATATAAAGTTGATTTAGTTATAGAGACAGTTCCATATTCTCTTTTATATTGCAAAAGGATATCAATTACATTACAGGTAGATTAAAGCTGTAAAACATAGTAATTCTTATGTATGCATGCTGAAGATTTATGTAACATTTTTAATTCAGGCTCTTGTTTCTGTATATGACTGTGAATAAGGATAAATCTGGGTGTGGAAGAGAAAGGCAGCCTCAGAGGCAATTTGATTTTATTTCAGAGTAAGAAAGAGAAGCTGTAAGCAGAGCAATTCCTTCATTGGTTCCTCACCTTCACTAACACCCATGGATCTTGGTAGCTCTTAGTCAAATTATGTCAGTGGCACTGAAATTACTCTGAGTATCCACGGCTAAAGCAAATAGCATATTTCTTACCTTTATCAGTTGTAGAAATGATGCAGGGCAACTTTGAGTAACAAACAAAAGAGGAAACATGCTTACCCACCAAAGCTAACCAGCTGTGCCCTCATGTTGATTATTATAACTGTGTCCTTTAAGTGGAGTTGAAATTAAATTTTTTTTTTCTTAATGAACTTCTCCTAATATCTTGAAGCAAATTGTCCTTGTTTTTTAATGGAAAAAAACCACTAAATACTCATTGTTCTGCAAGAAATAAGCATTATGTCATGGGAAGCAATATTGCTTTTGTAAATAAGAGAGTGGTGTGAGGCACGTGAAAAACACAGATTATAGTCGCATAGAATATACAAGAGAGCTGTTGGACTTATTCGCATACGAATTAAAGTTTTTCTAATATCTGTTTTAATTTCTCATGTCTTCCATTCTCAACAACTATCTGGTTGAAAAGGGAAATACTCTTTAAAAAAGGGCTTATTACTATATTTTATCTTGTGACAAATCCTATTTGCTCAACTAGAAAGGAAAAATTATAATGCAGGCTCTTGCAAAAGTTTAATATATATCATATAATTTCATTGACTCCTATTTTCTACCAAAGAGCAGTTTCTTTGAACTAGCTATCACGCAACAAAATAAAACAAATAAAACAGTCTTTGAAACTCTATATGTTTGAAACTTACAGTTAAAAACAATGATTCAATGTTAAATGGTGTGAGTACTGAGCTTTTTAGATATATGTGTTGTCTTTGTCCTGTTGAGTGTGACATATTTCAACTTTGTTTATAATTCTGCCAGTTTTGAATTGTTATGTAATGTAATTTTATCAAGTCTTTGGTTCATGTAAGATTGTATGTCTTCCCACTATCCATGGTGAAAAGAGATGATTTCTCCTGAGACTGATGTAATAATTCCTGCTATTCTAACTAATTACTTCTAAATGTCTCCAAAATTAAAGAAAATTATAGGAGTGGTTCACAGAACATTGGTCCATCATGAGGTATTCACAGCTGTAAGAGAATATATCTGACAAGTGGTAGTGTAACAGGTTGGAAGGCAGTCGACGATGATATTTCATTGCAAGAAATATTCAGAATATTTGTCTGTCCTTAGGGAATTCTTAATAGCTGTAATTTTGTCAATGAGTAACACACCGAGCAGTGTATTATCCACCATGCAAGGAAGTGGGATAGGTTGGTGAGAGATTTGAGTAGGAGGCGTATATCTATATTAGTTACTTTAATGCTTGGAATAGCACAGATAAAAATAAAAACCTAAAGATAGTACATATATATTGATGAGACATTTACAAAACTGCCTTCTGGTTTTCCAGATGCATTTAAGTTGATTTTGTAAACATGAGGAGGACTTTAGAGCTAGGAAGAAGAATCAAACTAACACCTGTGTTAGTTTTATGAAGGAATGCTCAAATGAAAAGGAGAGCAAGTGGTGAAAGGAAAGTCAGACAATTACAATTTTTTCAGGTGATGTTAACATTTATCCTGTAGTGAAGGTTTTTTCTTTTATTTCTTGATAATTTTGAATTTTGTGTGCAACATTTTAATAGTGACTGAACATTGCAACTTTCATTGGAAAATTAGTTAATTTTTAAAGTCATAAAAAATACATTATGATCTTACAAACACTATATGCTTCTTCACATCACTCTTGTCTGTAATAATTCTTAAACATAAGATTTAGTAAGCATTCATTCTTCTGGTTATATGATTCTCTTAAAATGAAGAGAATGACAGAATTTAATCCTTTTATTGCAGAATGCCTCCATATTTTGACTTTGAACAAAATATCAACACATTTGCATGGGCTTTGTGAAAAGGAAATTAAGTAATATTTTGGCTTTAAAAATCTAAAATTGATTAGTTTTCGAAAATCTCATGCATAATCACTAAAATAGGGACTTGAGGATATTTCAAAAGAGAAATATTGACTTTTTTGCAGCTTCATCATGATTTTAAAGCTAAAAAAATATCCTTTGTTCACTTTTGATCACTTCTGATACCTGAAACAAAGTAATGGGGATGTATATTTTAAATCAGATGATTGAATAACAAAAAATTGAGTACCCAAAAGTATATCCAATTTGTGTTGTTTAAATCTTTGAAATTATTAAAAATATCATTGAAGGTGAGTTGGATGGGTTCTCAAACATTACCCACTGCCCTCCCCCAGTGATGGCTTCGGGCCGTATAAATGTGTTCTCTGATAGATATGTACCCATGTTTCACAATGACAAAAATATTGGAAGTTCTATAGCTCCAGTAGACATTTTATATCAGCGCTAAGGCATCCTTTCGATTTTTCCACTGAAATTTCATCTATTTTTCTGCAGTTTAAACTCCATACTTCCAGCTGTGTCAACTTTAAGATCTGATTTTATTATTTCCAGTGTTTTCTTGTTTAGAATCTGAAATGCTAAAGTGTAACTACATCTCTGCAGAGGATAGTATACCCTTAACTCCTACCTGGAATCAGTGGATATTTCAGTGTAATGTCTACCCTCACAAAGCTACACTTACTTTGTGTCTTTCTGAAACGCCTCTTAATTGGTGAGAGTGGAATGAAGTCAAGAGAAAAAACGAGGGTCTGTGTGTTAACACTGGTCTGACAAAACTTACCAACCGTACTAAAAGCAGGAAAGTTTTGGAAAAAATCACTACCTATTCCTAATGCTGACTCTCGAAGGTCTTGTTTGAAGACCTCGGTGTGCAGCAGATATTTTTTAATTAATTTCTTCAGTACCAAGTCTCTGAGATTTGCTTTCAGAGAACGTGTGATATTTGTGTCCCACACAGATTACGTTTTTATTAGCTCGTTTGCTTAGGTTTTTAAAAAACTGTCTCTAAGCTTAATATGTATGTAAGTAAGAAATGTAAAATGTGTTGAATTAAAAAAAAAAAAGTCAAACCAAACCATAAACTCATTTGTCCCCGCCAAAAAAAAAAATTAANAAAAAGGGAAAAAAGAGAAAATAAAAAACATTGCTACCTTAAGCTTATGTGAAAATTTTTATCTTCAAATCATTAACGCTTGACAGGAAACATACATTACAAGATAATGTTTTGAACTATGACAGATTTAAAAAACAGCTATTTCTCTCCTCCGTGTCGGTTGGGTAACAGCTCTTTGGAATTCTGTAGAAAGTCCTGAACTGTTATTTAATCTACAGAAAAATATTGCCACTATACTTACAAAATTCTATTGTATAAAGAATTTAAGTTTTTTATGCTTGAAAGCCTACTCCAATTTGTATATAAAATTAGTTAATTATATTTTCAAGATACAGATCTAAAAGATCTTCTTTCTTTAGATGTAAATCATCCTTCTATAAATCTGACATTTCTTTTTCTGCAGTTTAAGCATTCATTTATTTTTGGTTGTGTTTCATCATTTAGCTCTGTGGCATTTGATTTTTTCAATGTAGGTCAATGTAGATCACATGACTACTTTTCACTATGCTCACATTTATTGTCTGATCTTAGGACAAGACTACCTTACTACATTTCACAGGTTTGGCTCAAAAAGTCCAATGAAATTGTTAATATTTCCAGGCTGTTCCTAAATAGTATGCATGAATGACTTCTAATTTTAATAACTGCTGATTTTGATACTTTTATATTCTCACTGTGGTTTTAGTGACAGTTTTTCTGTTTCTTAAAGAAACATCTTAATTAAGGCTGCACATACGCTGTTGCAACAGAAAAATTCAGAGGGGAACTCCTGTGCATAATTTTTTCTTCAAAAAATCTAGAATTATCAGAATCTGGGGCAAGACATTTTGTGTTTTCCATGCATAGTCCACGAGTGAAATTAATATTTTACTTAATTTTGCACTTTTATTCTGATAGGAATTATAAAACAGCATCTGGCTCTTAGTGAACTAAAGATTGTGCAGGAAATGGTAATACCCCCTGTCTCTTATTTGTCTACCAATATTTTCTATTTTATCTCTTCCATTCACAATAATTCTTATCCTTAAGATTTTCTTTTTTGAGAACTAAGCTGATACCCTCATAAACCAGCTCTCTAGGACTCCCAGATCTTATCTCTGAGGAGTGCACAATACTTTTTTATCCAATGTGATTGCCTTTCTTCCCCATGTGTACGTGCACTGGTACTGACTATCCTCTTCAATTTCCACATCTGGTTAATAAACTTGTGTGTTTCCCTAGCATCCGCTCTGAACCACCTAAAGAACAGCCTGGGGCCAAGGGCAGTTTGTTTTAAGGTGACGTACTAGTGGTGGCCTGTCTGTGTCTCACCTATTAGGCAATCACTTATCTTTGAAGGAACTATTCCTTGACAGAGAAAAAATTACCTTCTCTAATAGCTTCTTCTATTGCCCTCGTTGAATTCCAACTGGGGTCTTAACAACATCAACCCCCTAGTCCTCTACTACAACCTGAGTTTTACTCCCATAAATAATGTAGTAGTGAGATGGAGATGTTATCAACGTTCGGCAGTTTGACCCTTGACCTTTTCTAATGGATATTTTGATGTTGATACTTCATTTTGCTGCTACATTTTGGTGAGGAGAGAAATCACAGAATCCCAGAATGGTTCAGGGTGGAAGCGCCCTCAGCAGGTCATTTGGTCCAAAGTCCCTGCTAGAGCAGAGTCATCCCAGAGGACATGGCACAGCATTTCATCTAGCATGTTTTGAATATCACACACAGAGGAAAGAGGCTATTCCTCATATTCAGGTGGAACTTCCTGAGCATCCATTTCTTCCTGTTGAGATCTGATATTTAAATATCCTTTGTAGGTTACTCAGAATATATACCAGGGTTCAGAGTTTCATTTTCTCAGATTTCAATGGCTCATGCTTACCCTTATTTTATGTTTCTTGTGTGTCCAACCAAAAGTGAAAGGAAACAACTGCAGAACATAAAACATTTCCCTTTGGCTTCAGCATAAACAAAATGAAAAAAAATTAGAGACGTGATCGATTGACTTATTTGTAGAGTTATTTGTTTGTGGTTTTTTTTTTTTTTTTTTTCCCTTTAATTAGTTTGGTTTCCTGGTTGTTCTTGTTTTTTATTCCAAGTCCATTTCATTGTGTGTTAATTCTAAGAAGGATTCAACAGAAAAAAAAATTCAAAATCAATAAACGTTACAATTCTCTAGGAAGAGAAAAATATTGCTGTGAGTTTAAATAAATTTGCCAATTTCTCTGGAAATTATCTCCTACGGAGATAATAGAGAATTGATGTATATGTCATGCCAAAACTACAGCTTTGGTGAATATGCAACCCAACTTCTTCTCTAGGGAAATATTTGTGTTTAGTGGAGGCAGTGCCACACCCTGGAGTGCTGACAGCTCATTGCTGCCTTTCAAGACTACATCTGCAAATTGCATAAATTCCTTATGTTACAGATGTGCTCTGCAGTTCAGCTATTAATCCATTTACTGTGTCCATTATAAACTGTAAAGTATAATATGAAGTTACTGAATTAACTCACATATTTGTATACCACATAAAACACTGTTTGAATGAGAGTTGGATAAAACATTATATTTTATCATGAAGTTTGCCTTTACTTGAGATATCTACTCTTTCCTGTAACTGCTGTATATTTTTATTATATCCTAAGAATATTTAAAATAACATACTTATTTATTTTTTTATATTTTGTTTTTCAGTTTACAGAATAATCTCAGTCAGATCACAGTGTGTTTTATGTAAATATGCAGGATCATCTTTTCAGGAATTGGGAAAGGTCTTGGAGAATTTGTATATGGCAGGAAAAAGCAATTTTTTTTTTATTTTGCTTGATGTTCTCTGAAAAGCTTGTGTGGGACATGTTGATCTAAAAATTATGCCATTTTTCTCATTAATATTGAAATAGCACAGTCATTATTAGTCTTTGGTATCAGTATAGTTCTGGCTTACCAAACATATCAGGCATGTTCTGATTCTCATACATATTTGAGTCAGAACTTTTCTTAATTCCTCCACCTTCACAGTGTAGAAGTTGTTTATTCATCTGCCCTGTTAAAATAAATGGAAAGTTCAGATTTTAATTCAATATGGCAGGACATTCTAAACCCTTCCTTTCTTACTACAGAGTTGGAGATATGGATGGAGAAATCTGTGGAGGTGCCAAGTGCTATCACCTGCAGAGAAAAACAGTTAATCCTACTGTTGCAATGATTTTTTTCCTCTGTCTCCATTTAGGCATTATGCTTTGTCAGTTTCACCTTCACATCCTCCAGTAAATGTCTCTCTATCCTACCTGAGGCAACAGTTGCCTGCTCCCCTTGAGTGCCAGTGAGTGCATGCTGTTTTTTGGTGTTATTAGGAAGTTTCAATTGCCTCTAACCCTGTTTACCTCAGCAGACACATTTGTGGCTCTGACAATCTCTTCTATTCCTTTTTGGACAGGAGCTAAATATTCGAAAATGTCTCAAGGCATTTTCATTGAAAGAATCACCATTTCAAAAGGCTCTATACAACTGATGACTAAATAAATTTTCTTCTTCTTTTTTTTTTCTTTTTTTTTTTTTTTTTCAGTAAGTAAGCAGTGGAGCTGGAAAACCTGGTAGAAAACTCTTTTGTCGTTCCTGCTTGTATCTATGAAACCTGGTTTGCAAGGTAAATGTTCCATTTTAATTGACTGTAATTGTATGCTATTAAAATTTTAAATGTCTAAAATGACCTTATATTACCTCTAGGTTTTAAAGAAAATACCCTTGCTTAGTGTTTAATCTACACTTTTAACAGTGAATTGTGTTAGAATACTCTTGCAATTTAAAATAAATGCAATTAGTTCCTTTGGATTTATTAAAAAATAAGTCTCACTCTCAGGGAGAAAGGAAAAATATGGTAAGATCTTAGTTATTTTTGAGTTTCCAGGTTATTTCTACTATATTTCCATCAATCAGTAAAACAAGAAAACAATCCAGATGAATGTGAATGCATTTGCTATGTCAATACATATTCTCTGTATTCTGTGTTTACTGGTGATGCTATGCTTATTTGTGATTTTACTGGAAGGAAGGCTGAAGGTGACACTTGAGACCCCTGGCCTATATATACAATTCTCATTGCTATGTAGTTTTTAAAATAAGAGATTCTTCTTCCTGCTCTTAAACACAGCTTATAATAATGATATCTAAAGCTGATCATGTTCTACATTTGGAACATCTAGTTTTCCTGAGTTCAGAATACCTCAAGGAAGTTGGCTTTCTTTGTTATCATGATTTTATTTTAATTAATTACTGTGAAGGCTGCTGGTTCTATCAGAAAAATTATATTATCAAGGAAATATTAACCTGAGTACCTTCCTCAGCTTTTTTTAAGGGACGAGGCATAATATCACTATTTCTCTTGGCACTTTTCTTGTCCCAACATGAATTTTATCTTTGAAGGTTTCTTAATTGTCTTTAGGAAAGAACATTATTCTCTAGTCTTTTTGCCATTGAAATGACCATTTATTTTCTCTTTTTGATGTGGTGAAAGAAAGTTTTCAAAAGATGAGCTCTTATATCTGATAAAGAATTCAACAGCAAGCTATGCAAAAACCACTCCAAATTGGTGCTGGGGAAAAGAATTATCCCCTATTGAAAGAAGCGCCACTAGGAGCACTTGTATGTTCAAGGTGTAAAATTGGGCTTTTTGAAAAATAAAATCAGCAGCTTTCCCAGCACCTGGAATGAGGTAGTGAATATTCTACTCTTCAGCATTTCGTTAAAAAGCTGATCCCCAAGGTTCATCATGTTAATATATTGTATTTCTTAAGAGGGGAAGAGGAAAAAAAGTGACTCACCCTTTGTTTGAGTGAACTCCTGCTATGAGATGGTGGGTGGTGATTACAGAAAGAAAAGTAGCAGCATTTCTTTCAGGGTTCCTTCTGAGGATGGAAGTAAAAAAAGTCACTGTCCAGTTTCACCTCTCTTTAAAGTACTAGAAATGCAGAAATTTTCTAGTTTTTAAGAAGAGCCCAAACACAACGATTTTCCATGCAGATAGTTAGGCATTTTGCAATCAGATTTATCAGAAAAGAGTGGATGATACTGCATTGAAAAATGGTGCTGGTGCAATTCCCCAGACATCATGTTGTGGTACATAGCTTTCTTCTATCTTGAGTTTGCAAAGCCAGCAAAAGTGAGAAAAACACTAGCAGTCTGATGGCTAAAACTATCATTTTACAAGGGTTTAATCACAATTTCCATGATTATGTTGCATTGTGCTTAATGGAAAGTTAAGAATGTACTTAAGTACTTGCAGAACTGAGATATATTTGGATGAATGACAGTGGAAGAAATTAATATGAAAATGATGAGTAGAATTTCCAAAGCATTTATAGATGCCATAGTAGCAGGCTTAAAATGCTCTTTCTGCCTCACATATGCTAATTTTGTTACTAGACAGTGTCTAGATAGAAATCACAAAAAAATAATACAATGCTTTATAAAGTAATTGACAAAGAGCATTTAATTTTTTTCCAAAATACTATTACAATTTTTTTTTGTGCACAATAACCACTTCTGACTTACAGGGCTTCCTTCGACTGTATGTGTAATTAAATCTGAAGGTGTCATTGATGCTAATGACTTAGGTGCAATTTTTGGTATTGGCATTTCTATAGCAAAATGCCAATATTCAATTTGGAGATAGCAATAAGTCACTGCCAGTAAGAATAGATTAATATATTTTTATGATGATGAGCTTGTATGGGGTAATGAAATGTTTTTAATCAAACAAAAGGGTACGTTCAGAGCTGCTATTTGAAATTCTATTTTTAAAAAAGGTTTGAGAAACTATTGAAAGTTCTTTCATTCTTTTTTTTTTTTGTTTTCATCCTTCTGAAAAGATTCATTACTGCCTATTCAGCTTGTTTTCCTAACATTCTTGTAGTGAATTTGGGAGGCATAGTGCATAACATCTGTGAATTTTCGTAAAATGAGGCTGTGAAAATCTTCTCCATACTTTTCATTTGATATTAAAAACCTCCCTGAGTAGGTTTTAGTCATCTCAAGAATGTTTCTGTCTTTACTGATCTAAATTACACTAAGTGCTGCTGTAAAGCATTCTATACCTGTAGATGCAATGACTCTTTACATTTCAGAAACAAAAGAAGGGGGAAAAAAAGGTATTTCATGCATGCATGTCAACACACATGTATGTCTTTTTAAAAAGACAACATTATTTGATGAACTGAAATTTTTCATGTGAGTAAATATCGTACATGTTTGTGCATGGGACATTTCAAATAAAGTAAAATTAGGTCAGAGGTGGTGTTATCTAAACGTGGCTCTTGTGGATGGCGTGTTTTTGCAGGCAGATTAACTTAATTTCCTTCTCTAGGTGGCTAACGTTACTGTAAGAACTGATTTTTCCTTCCAACCCTCAATTTCAGCCTACGAAGATAATTTTTGTGTTACCAGATGTAGCTAAATTTTGAATCAGTGCAGTACTTGTATAGAAATAATTTACTGTCTATTCCAAAATCTTCCATATTGACTCATTTTTCTAATACTTAAATTTCTACATTTCTTATGTAAATGCCCTGAATTTGATGAATTTGTGCCTATATATTGAGGAAAGTATGTGTGTCTTGCACACTTCTAGGGAGAACGAAAAAAGTTCTGGATTATTTTAATTTTTTCCTGATATTTAACCTAAAAATCTGGGTTATTAAAACTACTTATCCAGTGATTGAGTAATAAAATTAGTTAAGGTTTCACATCGTTCTCAGTGTCACCCTATCTTCAGGACTGAAAATAAGCAAAGGTTATCATAATGCTTTGCTTTTGAGACCAGAAGTTGCTATTCTTCAACTGGAAAGAAAAATTTGAATATCTGTGCTGAAATTACTAGAAATACACACATGCTGTTATGTAAATAAAAAAGAGTAAATCCCCTCAGGATTATACACTTAGAAGGGGTTGGATATTCTCTAAGTTCTTACAATTTCTTTTATGAAATTCAGGCCTCTTTTAAATTCAAAGCACACCCAAAAAGTCACTTAGAGACATCTTTGCTTACGCTGGAGATGCCAAACCTGCTGATTCTTGAAACTGCTAGAATAAATTAAGACAATACATTTCATTTTTTTCTGGTGTTATCTTGTACTGTTATGTATGTAGTCATCTGCATACTTTGAGTTATACACAGAGTTATACTTCAAGCTACACTCAGACTTTAGATGAGTGTTAGGATTTATTTGGGAGTCCTTAAGCTTACTAAGTCTTGTTATTTGAGATGAAATTCAGAAATATACTTTAGACCATGGACTTTAGGCATCCACATTCCATTATAATCAATATATGTTTATAACTGATATACTACAAATAAGACCTTTCTTTGGAGAGATTTATGGTTCATCCAGTGAAGATGTTCTGGTTTCTTCCCTGATCTCTCCAAACATCAAATGATATCAACATTTGCAGGATAGCAGAACTACTGCTTAAAAAAAATGCAACAATGTGCTTAGAGAAGCAATTTGCTGGAAAAAGTAAAGTTATAATCCACAAATAAAAAAGATTTTTTTTTTATGCCTGGAAATGTAGCGAAGCTTTGCTATTCAGCAACTCTGAAGACATTTCCTATGTTTCGGAGAAGATAAGGACACCTTAAAAAAAGCTGGAAGACCTGTTGTCACCTTTTAGTAGTAATATGCTTTTATTTTCTATTAGATTGTGTTTCTTGGTTGAAACAGTAAATTCTGTCCTTCCTGACTTTCCGTCAGGCCTGGCAAATAATCCTAATATGCATCCTTAAATCTTTCTGGTTTGCATTTTTGTCATTGCAATCTTTGGTATGGAATTTTGAAATGAGAGCTTATCATAGTAAAATATTGTGCTGCATTTCATTAATCAGAGAGTATATGAGCAAGGAAAAAAAGCAATAACTTTGTGAACTATTACTGTAAACACAAGGGCAACATCAGAACTAAAGTAAAAGGTAAAAAACTTTAGCAGGATGATACATGCAACTCCCCAAAACTGAACTGAGTGGGTTGGTTTGATGTTGAAAGAAGAATTTGCATGACTAAAAGTGGTCTTCAGTTCTTGACTGGCAAAAGCCAAACCAAACCAAACTAAACCATGACTTTGACAATCTTTAATGTCCCTTCCAACCTAAGCCATTCTATGATTCTGTGATTTTAAAAAAGAATCTGTTATATAACAGGAGCCCGTTCATATAGAGATTTTTAATAACTATATAGCTGACCATGGTATCACTACCTTATATTCCTTTAGATAATCTCTATTTTTAATGTAGCTGTGATTTCTGGTATAATATTTTCAGTACCACTAGGGATTTTATAGAAGTTTTTTGGCATGAGCATTAAGTCTCAATATTGAAAAGCAAGTTTCAGAGCTTTATTTCATCCTTGTTTACTGCATCATTATGAAATAAATCATCCTTAGATTATAAAATCAGACTCACCACACTTTTTAGTCTAATCATGAAGGCCACTGCCTTCTGCTTCATTTTATTTGTGTGCAGTGGACTTTTTGACAGGGAATGTATAATAATGTGAGATCTCAGGCCTGAAAGTCCAGGAACAACAGGATGCTAAAAAGCTACAGCCAAGTGAGAAACAGGAGGAGTTCTGCCATCTCCCTGGGAAAACCTTGACCTGAATCTATTAAAAAGCCCTTGAGTGTGCAAGGAAGAGAAGGTGACCCAGTCGTGTGAATGAGAACAGCTGTAGGTCAATAGAACTTTCAAGTAATGCAATGCGATGTCTTGAGAAAGCACTTAAGGAGAGAGGCCACACAGCACAGTTCTTGGCCTCTCCGGAACATCTAGAAGGATCTAAGGATATTAAAAACAGAGAAAATGGTATTTTCTGCAATAGTTCTTTGAAAGTGTTGTCACTATAAATATTAGAACAGAAAATTCTGGTGTCATCACAGTCTTATGCATAAAAGCATGAAGTATGAAGAGTGAACATAGAATAATAAAAAATAAGTATTTTAATGGAAATTTGGAGCAGGAGGAGCATCATCTTTGTGTCTTTATATATAAATGGAAGTCTAAGAAAAATAGTATCTTCAAATTTCAGAGCGGGTCATCAAGATTTTATCAAGATTACTCTTGCATTTGTTACTTTGTTTAGGTAGGGTTCCTGTGCTGAATCATGTGTTCTGTCTCTGAAGCATGCTGTCACTGCTTGAGAGCCATTATTTGAACTCAGTCTAGTAAGTATGCAGAACAAATCAGTGCAAAATTCTTTTTTCCATACATAAAACTGTTTGTGCCTGTGCAAACATAAGTATATATTTGAAAGCTGTCTGCAATAATTTCTCCACAAAAGAAAAGAAAAGATTTTGGAAACAATTGGACAAAACCAGAACAGATTTAATTTAAAGATTCCAAGGAAAGGAGAGATCCCATACAATTTATTTAAATGTATTCACTCTAAAATGGTCGTTTATATTAAGCAGAAAGCAGTCATCAGTTATTTTCCTTGTTGTCTTGTTGGCGAAGAAGATCCGTGCCTCTTCTGGACATAAAGGTTCATCTGGAAAATGGGATAAATAGAGAAAAGGGAGTAAACCAAGAACTGTGTTATTTTAGTTTTCCTTTGGACACTGGGGTTTTGGATTGGGATGATCTTTAAGGACCCTTCCAACTGAAGTCTTTCTATGATTCTATGATTAAAACAACAGTGCTGCTTTTCAGAATCAGAGACTTGCCCTTATGGGACTAGGAAGGCTATTTCTGCAGTATTCAGATGTATACAAAAATTTGCCATTTTCATTAACGTCAAATTTGCCATGATAATTAAAGGCCATATCCTAAACTAATCTAAATTGTATTATCTCTGAAGTTATATTAGTTTACAAAAAATTATGATAACGCTTAGATCTGTTTTGGAAATTCTGCTGACTCTAGTGAAACTCATGGAAGAAATATTTTGAAATTTTTTTAATGAAAATCTTTATTAATGTTGCCACTTTTATTATTTGAACATTTTAAGAGTTAAGATGTTTATGATTTTTTTTTTGTTAGTATCACATATTCTTTATCTGCTTAAAAAACAATACCAGATATCAAAATTCAGGAGAAGCTTGTTGCATGCAGTACCATCCTTCACATGGCATCCAGCAACCAAAAATACATCTATTAATTTCAGTCACAAAATATTAGCATCTGTGCTATCAAATCAGAAATTATTTAACAAATCTTATGAAGAGAGAGGGAAAAAAAGTGACAACTGTATTGTCCCTACTTTAAAAATCAGTATTTACAATATCCATAGATAGCTAACATCTACCTAAATCTTATAAAACTTACATAAAAAACAACCCAAACAAAAAAATCCACCACAAAACAACCAAAAAAAACCCCACAACACAAAACAAAAACTTGCAAACAAACAAGCAAAAAATCCCCCAAAACAAATAAACCCCACCAAAAGCAAAATCAAATTTAAACTAAATACAACAAAACCATTTATTTTTATGAAAAAAATCCTAGTAGATCTACAAATGGTACATAGTGAAGGAAATTGAGGACACACATCCTAAAATTATGCAAACATCTTATCCTATGTGTTTCCTTACAGCTCACAGCATACTTTCCAAATATTCAGTGCTATGTTTTTATTAATTATGACATTTGCACTGCATGTTTTCTTTCAGAATCATAATTTAAGAAAATCAGATGACTCAATCCTGTCACCACAAGACTTCCTGGATAGGAAGCAGGTAGACATACTGAGCCACTGAAATTAGTGGTATGGTCAAGTACTTTTAAAACTCTGCTTATCTTATGCACTGCCTCATTTTTCTTTTGCTTCTTTTGGCCCCTTTAGTTTGAAAACCACTCTTAGTTTCATGAGGAATTTTTTAAAATGGTGGACTTTCCTCATTGCATCTCAGAATATCTTGATCACATCCAGATTTATCTGTTTAACTACTTTGTGCTGTTTCCCACTTTCCCACTTTTTCATGAACCACCCTTTAAAGGAAAGGAGCTCTTCACAACTGGACAATTGACTCCTTGAGAAGCAGGGCTGCTTTTGATAAAAACAAAACTGTGGCATTTATAACTTTATCAAAAAAATTTCAAGGAATCTCTGGTGTTTGAAATAGCAGCTGGACCCATAACATACACTATAATCAGAGAATCAGTGTAGAATCATAGAATGGTTTTGGTTGAAAAGGACTTTAAAGACTCTAGAGTTCCAATCCCAAATGCAGGGATGCCACTTACTAGATCAGGTTGCTCAAAGCCCCATCCAACCTGACTTTGGACAATACCAGGCATGAGGCATCCACAGTTTCTCAGGACAACCTCTTTCACTGTTTACCACCCTCACAGTAAAGCATTTCTTCTTAAAATTAAAGCTAAACTTTCCTTCTTTCAGATTAAAAACATTGCACCTTGTCCTATCACTATGTGCCCTTGTGAAAAATCCAGCATTTGCACAATGCAATAGTAACATGATGCAGAACAGGGGGAAAAAAATCAAATAATTAAAACCCCAGAGGGAGGTGAGATCATGCCTGGATAACCCTGGGGAAAAAGTACTTTCAACACATCTATGTGCAGGGGCTAAAAAAGCTGCATAGCATCTTAAAATTATGTCAGTGATGGTGAAAGTGATCAGAATTTTTAAATGGGAGTAATAGACAGAAGACAAGATATGGAGGAAATGTGGAATTAAGTTGTAGTATAAAAGACATGCCAGTGCAGTTCCAGTGACAGTCAATTTTTGCAAAGTTGACCAAGATGATAGGTTGATAAACCTGAAGAAAAAATTAAATGTATCAGGGGGAAAAGCAAGTTTTAAATTTTGAGTGAAAACCATTCTGATTAATGCACCTGATCCATTTGCATTAAGATTCTGATTTTAACTATTCAAAATTCCTTCACATTATTTAAACTGTGCAGCTGTGAAGGCTACTCCATACCTTGAGTGTGACAAGCTTACACATTTTAAGCTGTAAATTATATATTGTGATAATATTCTAACTTCCTTTAACCATATTATAGAGCTACTCAGCTCTGCTGAGCATGTTTATGGGAATTCTTTTTACACAGATGATATGTAATATGCAGAAATAAAATAAAATAGTTGTTGTTGCTGCTGTTAGCAAAATGTATATTTTGTGTAGAGCAGCAGGTAGATGTATAATTGCTAGCAGAACTGTATCCTGTGGAGAAAGACACATTTTCTGGGTCACTAAATATGCAACTCACTCAGTTTAGGTAAAAGAGAAATTGAAGGGTAGAAGATTTTTGGTAGCAGTGGATTGGAGATCCTAGTTCACTAAATGTAACATGGTTTGTGGTAGTCAGAAAAGGTTGATTTTTTAACTGACCAGGTTCTGGGATGTTCTCCTCTTGCTTGAATTCCTGTTTTTGCCTTAAGTTCATTTTTCCCTCAATGCATAGACAATTTCAAATAGTAGTCTATATGTCTGTAATACATCTCAGATAGTGAGACGCTATGAAGGCTGTCACATTCCAAGTCTCATTTCTTTCCTTTCAGTTACATAAATAACAATAATTTAAGCACTGTCACTCCAGGATTATGTGAACCCTTGAATATAACCAAGATTTCTTTGAGAGCAGCTGAGACCAGCATTGGGTACTGAATGTTCTAAGTCACTGTTTTTTTCTGTCTTCAGCAATGAATGTAGCTTAATTTCAAAGCAGCTGTGAATACAACTGAGGTTGTCTGAAGGACTCCATCATAGATCTTTGTGTACCCCTTTGGGGTCTGGCTGGAGGGATTGCACTGCCTTTGCACTTGTGCTCCTGTCCAGCTCACCTTGGAGATAAACACAGAGGATTGGGTTTGTATGAGTGACAGCCAAATGCGAGAACAGGTTCCAAAAACAACTCCTGTAGAGACTGGTGTGAGTCTTGCCTAAAAACTGAAAAGGAAAATTGTAAGTGCAATTTCACTGACCAGAGGAAGATTTTTTCCTTTTCAGCCAGATGAGGGTTTTGTTTCCAAATTTCTGTCTTTTTTTCTGGAGGCTGCTGCATAAAGGAAAAAGATAAATACTCTAGAGGAAAATCCACATAAAGCTGATATTATTATAAGTTCTCTTTTTACTACAGTTCCTAGTGTCCTCCTTCAATTAAAGTACCATACTTATCTTACATAAACTTCTAATGATATCTTTCCAGTTAAAATGCTGGGATTTTTATCATCTCTCTCAAATTAGCATTGCAATGTACTTAGTATCTCAACAAGAAAAAAGCTACTACAATAATAAGGAAAATTTTCTGTTTTCTGAAATATGTATTTAGCAGAGCAATAAATTCTGAATTAATGTCTGTTGGAAAGTAGTTAGATAATTTTACCTTTGAAGAGGTCTTTTAGTGAGGTCTTTCAAAGTAAACACATTGTATGTTTGAATATATTTATTGTCTTAAAATTATTTATCCTCACTTTTGAGATGATACTCAGATCTCAAGTGCATACAAAAATAATGCTAAAAAAACAACAACAACAAAAAAACAAACGAACAAACAAACAAAAAACCACAGAGGATATACTATCCTAGAGAGTTTTAGTCCTTGTACTCCTGTGTAAACTATAATTGTTGCATACATGAAATGTAATAAAAAACTTGTTAAGTTTTGAAATTACAATACTCAGGGGGAGCATACCCTACCCCTTGTTTTGTACATTTACCAGCTGTTCTTCTGCCCCTGACACACACTTTTAAAAGAGCATTTGCTATAATAGAATCTTATGGCATTTATTTATCTAAATGGTAAACGAAAGCATTCAAAAGAGATCTTTCAAAAATTCAGGAGAATCTGAAAGTATTTTGACGTAAGTCTTTAGAAGGTATCACTGATATTTCTGTCGAACCAGAGAACCTCTGATTAAATCCATAAGGCAGTTCTGCACAGTTCTGTAAGTGGTAAAAAGGACTAACTGTTCTCTTTGCAGTGTTTTTTCCCCCCCTTCTCCTCCCAGGTAATAATAGAAGGTGTTACTTCTTTAGTCTTCAACTTTCATTTGTGCATTGTTTTGTTTAATATCCAGGAATACCAGATTATGTGTTCTCTTTTTTTATGTTCAAGAAGTGTCACAAAATCTGTACATAGGAAGACAGGATCAATATGTCAATAGACCTTAAACACTGGGGGGGTTTTGGCTGTTTTTTGTTTTGTTTTTTTTGTTTGTTAGTTTGGTTGGTTTGGTTTCTTTGGTTTTTGTTTGGTTTTTTGTAATTGCTGTTTTTAGTGTTGTGTGAACAGACAGAGCATGAGTAAAGATAGAGATTTATAAAGAATTTTGAAACACCAATTTTGGAGAAAAGTTCTCTTTTATTACAACAAGAATTCATTCTTTTGTGACTAGTATTAGTTAAATTATTATGCAATAACTGACCCACCATAAAACCACCCTGGCAGCACAAAAATTATTTTTTTTTCATTCTCCAAATGGAAACTTTTAAAACTTTCAGAAAGAAAGAAAGAATTGTTCAACAAGTACTTGATGTAAGCCAAACTAAATAGATCATAATTTTAAAAAATAATCTCTAGAAAAACGCTTAGATTTTAGCATATTTAGTTATGAAAATAAAACTTCAGGAGCCTGTAAACACAGGAAGAAATTTGTAGTTGAAAAGAGGGTTCATATTACAATTTATTTGTCATAATTTAATTTGTACCTGACAGAACCATTTGGCGAAACCAAAAAAGAGTTCATAAAATATCTGTATCACTGATTTTTTTTATTAGAAATTAGAAATACGACCAAAATTCCCAACTACTGGTCCTTTGTGTGAGCAGATTTTTATCACAGTCAGATGAAATGAGCTTTCTCCTGTTTTTTTATTTGTTTTCTTGTTTATTTCAAGTAATCAACACATATTATTTAGCCTGGATAAAAACATGTCTTAGTTCCTATCAGAGTGTTTCAAAGGAAAAATTATTATGTTCCCTTTCTCAGGTTTTCTTTATGGCTATTAATATATGTAACAAATACTAGAAAAAAAATATACTCCAAAATGTGAGTGTGCATTAAATTCTGGCTACTTATCGTAAAAAGGAAGTAGTTACTACAAATTCATCAGATATACTGGGCTTCCATACGAAAACTGACAACTCTTGACAAAAAGATAGTTGTGGGAATGTGGGATACTTTGACTTGTAAAGACAGTGTCTACAGGAATAAATAAGCACTTCCTTTCACAAAAATTGGGGCAACCAAAGAAATGTCCTGGAAGAAATATGGGAGCTCCAAAGGGAATATTTTCACAGAAGGGAAAATTTCTGGAACTGGTTATTCCTGGAATTTGTTAAGTACAGTTTGTATCTAGGTTGAAGAACCAGGAAAGTGAAATGGAGCAGGATCTTTGCTTCAACAACTAGCATACAATCTCTCAGGCAAGGAGGTCTGAATATGTGGGTTGGCAATATTAAAATACATAGCTGTTTCAGCAGTCTTATAGGGTGCACAGTAGCTCTCTTCAAAAACTGAGCAGCTCAATAAGGAGGAGCACCTTGTGAGAGCCAGGGTAGAGGTGTAGAAGGGTGTTTTGGCCTGAGGATCTCATGTCTGTGCATGCAAGCACAAGTGATTTCTTTGCAGCATTGCTGTGCAATGCCAGTAATTCTGTATGGCAGCCAAGGTGGCTGTTTCCCTAAGGGGGTCAGAGAAGGGATGATTTCAGCCATTTCCTGTCACTTTGCAAAGCATCATTTTAGACTGTCTTGCTAATAAATGAAGTGTAGCTTAGGGCATGGAGACTTACCTTTCAGATACAATTTCAGTCTGAAAATTTTGGGTATCTGATTTTACTTGCATATTCAGGTTTGTAACATGATTATTGGTATTCAGTGATATTTTTAAATAGTTCTAGTTGTTATAAAGAGGTTGGTAGAATTGACTTTCACATTCAAGATTATTCTTTTCCTTTTTGCTCTCTAATAATAAGAAATTTACTAGACCATAATAGTAAAGACAGAATGGATTTTTAAATTTTTAGGGTTTTTTAATGAGATTAAATGAAACACTTTTTCTGAGATTGCACATTAAACTGCTAAAAAAAGTACTTACAACCTGTAATCCAGCTCTCTTTTTATATAGCTGAAGAAGGTAATTGTCTTCTGAGCAGAAAGCTGGACCAAAGGTTGTTTTGTGTTGGAAGGTATCCAATTTCCAAGATCATATAATCCAACTCATCCTTCACTAGATCAAATTCCCATCCAGTCTGGCTTTGAACACTTCCATGGATGGGGTATCCACAACTCCTCAGGTCAATATTTACCATTCTCATGTAAAAAATGCATTATACTTATATATCTTCTTTATACTAAATCTACTCAAATACTCTCAAATCTCTTTCAGTTTAAAACTCTTGCTGCTTTTGCTGTCCCTAAGAAACTTAGAAAAATATATATGTCTTTCATACAGACTCCTTTTTAAATACTGGAAGAGTGCAATGAGGCCTCCTGCATGCCTTCTTCCCTAGGCAAAAATTTAGTTTTCTCAATCTTCCTTCATAGGGAAGATGTTTCAACCTTCTGTCCATTCACTGATCATGGAAAATCATTTACATGATCATCTTCTGGACCTGCACTAGCTGTTCTGTGCCCTTCCTGCACTGGAACCCCAGAGCTGGATGCAGGGTTCCAGGTGGAGCAGAATCCCCTCCCTCCCCTGCTTCCCATACTGCTTTGGATGCAGCCCTGGACATGTTTGGCTTTTTGGGCTGGGAGTGCTCATGACTGGGTCATGTCCACATTTTCAGCCATGACCACCCCCAAGTTGTTCTTGGCAGGGCCTCTGCCAGTCCCTTCATCGCCCAACCCGTACTGATTATGAGGGTTACCCTGACCCAGGCACAGGACTTTGCACTTGCCCTTTTGAACTTTGCACAGACCCCCACAGTCAAACCTGTAATGGTTCTTCTGAATGGCATCCCTTTACTCCATCACATACGATTTGTGTAGTCTGTAAAATTTCTGAGAGTGTGCTTAATCCCACCATGTCATGGAGGAAGATATTTATGGCATAGTTGCCAGGATAGACCCTTGAGGGTCATCATTCATCTCTGGTTTCCACTTGGACGTTGAGACACTGACTTTGGGTATGGCCATCCAGACAATTCCTCATCCAATTAAACATCTGTCCGTCCATCCATCCATCCATCCATCCATCTGTCCATCCATCCCACATCTGTCCCATTTAGTGTCAGGAATGTTTTGGAGGACCATATTAAAGGCCGTATAGGTAAATGACGCCTGTAGTTCTTTCCTTGTCCCCTGTTAGTCATTCCATCACAGAAAGCCACTGTATGAATTAGTGAGGCCTGACTTGGTCTTTGAAGTCACATTGGTGGAGTCAACTCCCAGTATCCCCTATGCTTCCACATATGAAGATCATAGTTACTTCCAGGAGAAACTGCACCTTACAAGGCACAGGGATGAGTCTGACTGATCAGTCATTCCCAGGATTCTTCTTTTTATCCTCTCATTAATTACTCTTTATTATGTCAGAATTAATTTTAGGTTTACTTCTTTTATGAGAGGGTTGATTTTTTCTTCCATTCTTTATTCATAAATTTAAATGTGATTTGCATAATAAGGGAATATAAAATTGTATGGCTTGTCTTAACTAATTCTGAAATTTCTTAGGTCTGAGATACGAGCTTGTTTTCAATTAATTTGTGAAAATGAATGTGAAAAAAAGTAAGGAAAATCCCTGACAGGGGTCAGAATTTTTAGACAAGAATATTGCAGGTACAAAATACATATCCAGCAAACTCTTGATTTAAGACAATATCTCATTTATAGTGTTCTTTCCTATTAAGTTGCTCCATGGATCTTGATTATCTTTTCAAGTTCCAAAGTTACAGTAGAAAACACCTGCAGTCTTTAGCTCCACTGAATAGTGCACAGTGTACTATGTCTTCACATGTGCAGACACAGCTGAACTAAGCTGCCATTGTCATATACCACAATGCTTGATTTAAGCCAGTGAGTATTTCCCTGGAGAATGCATTCCTGTAGGGACAGAATGTTAAGTGTTGATAGCTATGCTGCCATCTTGCAAATACAGTGATTTTAGGGTTGCAAATTACTGCTTTATTAATGAGTTGGTGCAAGACCTCTAATTAAAGGAAGACTTACATCTGCTTTTGTGTACAGCTAGAATCATTAATAATGGCAAAAATATTTCTGCCTCTCAAGCATTGCAAGTTTTTCTGCTTCTGTTTATTAAGAGCAAATTTCTAGGAAAAAAATTGTATTCTACCTCTATACTCAGCGTTGCTCTTAATGTAAATTGCTAGAGATGTGTCAGGATATATTCTTTTTGATCCTCTGTATTCTCTTTCATAATTTCTTTCAAATGAAGACAGGATGAATACTACCTTTAAGAAAGAAAAAAGGATAAATTTGTTTTATATGTATTATTGAACAGAGATCTTACTAATGTTTTATGAGACGTTTTTATTCTGACAGAAGCAATTGCGAATTAATTCAGATCAATTCTCCTTTTTTAAAGTACAGTAAAATTAATTACATTATTCATTTCTTATGAAGCCCTCTTCCCCTCAAAAAGATGTCAAGACCTTTGAGAAAACAGATGTTACCTGCATTTTCAATGAATAGGTATTTTCTTGCAAAAGCACTTATGAAATGTCTTGCTGGCTTTGGTTGTACAGATTCGTGACACTCAGACACAGACTATGTAAAACACACAAATCTTTCTTAATAAGTAGTTCATAACTACAAAAACACAACTGTAAACTCAATTTTTTTTTTTTTTTTGGTTGTTGTTTTATTTATTTTTTTTCTTTTAAATCCCCTAAATTAATCTTACTGTTAGAAGTCATCCATAATTGTTGTCAATGTATGTGATAACTGAACACAAATGATCCACTAAGTTATAATGGTCGCAAACAGATGCTACAGGATGCATTTTTGGAAAAGCAGCATAAAAAGTGTAAAAAAAACCAGAAAGGTAAATTTTACCTAGAATGAGTTCAAAGACTTAATTCTATATTTGTAAGTCTCTTGAGGTTAAGACAGGGAAAATAGAATCAATTATACACTTCAGCCTAAAGAAGTTTTTATGGAATATTTTTATTTAATTAACTACCAGCTTCCCACAAGGCAGTAAAACTCATTGATATTTAGACATAAATGACGTAAAACTGGTTCTCTGGCTCTTCTTTAACTAGTACTCCTACTGTATAAATACTTTTAATAGGATTTTGCACACTAAAAATAAATTTTCATATTAAACAAAGACAATTTTCCTATCTTTCTATAGCCTCCTAGGGGGAAGCAGATATATGAATAAGATAATCCATCTTTAGTAGCAATGGTGTGAATAAAACACACTATTTAAATACAGCCTGAGAAAGGGTACTTTAGCTGGTTAAATTTTGCTAGGCTGGCTAATGCTTTAAGCTAAACTTGCTGACAATGTGAGCTGGGGTCATCAATCCATTTGATACTCGTGAGCTTAAATAAAAAAAATGTGAGAAAGTTCATAGGTGGAAAATAGCAGATAAAGACTATCAAAGTTACAAAATACAAAGTACAACTCAGTGTTAGACCTTGCACTCCCAAGTAAAATGAAATGCAATAGTAAACAAGAAACTATAGTGATATCCCATTTTAGTCCATGTTAAAACATTTCTTAGGACTGTTACATGCCAGATCAAGCTACATTGAAAAAAAAGTTGGTTTTGGGTTTTTTTGTTTTTTTTTTTTTTTTGATTGGTTGGTTGGGTTTGTATTATGTTTTGTTTTGGCTTTTTTTGTTTTGTTTTATCAAAAAATGTCTGCCCCAAACATATTCAGAACATTTCAAATGTTCGGTATATTTTCTTGTTTCACCATTCCTTTTTATGTACGTACAACATTTCTGTATGTAAAATATAAAAATAGGATTTATATCACTTCCCTAAAGGATCATAAAAATAAACGAAAGAAGCAGATTTTCAGTTGCAGCAGACATTCAGAAGAAACTTAGAAAGGTGTGCCATAATTTCACCCAGACAGCAATTAACCACCTCAGAGCCAATTTCTCACTTCCCTCTAGTCAGACGGGGGAGAGAATTGAAAGGGTAAAAGTGAGAAAATTCCTGGATTGAAAATGAAACAAGTTAATAAAGGAAATAATAATTACATAACAATCAAAAATGTAGTGAAAGGGAAAGTAACAAAAAGAGTGAAAAATAAAGCCCGAGGAAAACAAGGGACACAAGTTAAAAACAATTGCTCACCTCCAGCCCACAGGTGCCCAGGCACTTCCCAAATGGTGCTGGCAAGCCCCTGGCCAGCTTTCCCTGTAGTTAATGTGCTGAGCATGATGCCATGTAGACAACTGGACTCAGCTGTCCTGGTGTGCTCCCTTCCAGATTCTTGAGCACTGCTGACCCCATTTTCAGCATAAGAAGCTGATAAGTCCTTGACTGTGTTTAAGCACTGCTCACCAACTGAACCAACTGTGTGTTATCAACATCATTGTCATCCTAAATGCAAAACACAGCACTGTAGCTGCTGTGCAGGGGAAGTAACTTTGTACCACCTGAAACGGAATGGAAGGAGCACTGAGTTGTTTCATTTATTTGTTTTCCATTTTCTTATCCATTCTCTTTCCATGCTCTGCAGCAAACAGCTCCTCCTTAATCTCACAGTCTGACCATGAAATGTTATGATAGAGACGTAAATGGAAAGCACTAATTTACTCTAATTATTCAGAATGGAAGAGGATGTTCCTTCATTAAAACCGACTCACCAGTCTAACTGCTGTATATTACTGAATTTACTGTCAGAAAAAAATGCATAAAATACTAAATACAATGCAAAACAATAATGGCGGTTAGACTTGCAGAACATTTATACCTTTGTTTAATATCTCCTCTATAATTGTGTTCTTCAGCTGTCACTAAATATGAACCAAATAACTCCTTAGTCTTTTCACATTTAAAGAAAATAATCTCTTGACACTAACAGGTTTTTGCTCTATAGAGTGGAGCAGAATGAGCTACTAAAGTAGTATAAATAATTGAACACAATCTAATACAATTAACATCATGATGCTAATTATTTACCATCTGAGAACAAAAAAAAAGTTTTGCTGTTGCTTCCTTAAAACCTTGCTTTTTCCTTTTGGTGGGATAATCTCAGATGTGGAAGTTAATGGGTTGTAGTGGGAGAAGCCAGCTCAGATTAAAAGGAAGATTGTATGGATCAACTGACAGGATGGATTATATTCAAGGTTCATGTCAAAAAGTATGAATGGCTTTCAGCTACTACACTTTAAACATTATATACAACATTATTGTTAGCTCAAGTACCAATCCACTGTGATGTTCCTTCTTGGTTTTTGTGTGTTCTTAATTGAACGTGGTTAAGATCCCATTAAAGGAATTGTCTCTTTATATATATTTTTTTTTTCTCATGGTATACTCCGGGTAATTCATTAATTCAAAATAAATGAAAGAGAAAGAAAATTAATTGCACTGCTGAGCAAGACCAAAATTTTACATGGTAGCTTTTTCCAAATTCAATGGATTTAAATTTCTTGGTTGGTAGAGAGGTCACATAGTTTCTGGGATTAATTCCAAATGAAATGTTTTAGCAATTGAGGAAAGCAATAGTGAACTGGGACAGGCACGGATTATGTTTTATTTTGTTTTGCAGATTTTAAGGCCAGCACATAACAGGCCTGACCTCTAGTATTGTACCTCTTTTACCCTTTTTTCCTCTAGTATTGTACCTCTTTTACCCTTTTTACCTCTAGTATTGCAAAGAAACCTATGGACACTTAAATTTAAATAATGTAATCATTAAAATAATCCTATATGTAAACACCTGTTACTTAATATATTGAACATAATTTGCATTACAGGATTAGCTTAATAAAGGTAAAACAGACAGTTTCACATGCTTTCTACAAATATTCTTACTTTATACAAATGTTCTAGTAGTCAGATTTTGATGGATTTGTTTTCAATCTTTAATGTTATACAGGTATCCAGTGCTTTGTTGTCTCCCTCTCAAATAGATGTTGAACCAGATGAAAAGAAGAGTGACAATATTTCCACTGATTTGGATTGCATCAATCTCTAATTCTCAAATTTTTGTTTTCTCACTAAATTTTAGTTTCTATTTTGTAGTGTTTCATTCCTTTAATTAGTTCTGTTTTCCTTCATACATAATTCAAAGATTTTCTTTAGTATTGTTCCTTCTTTTTTTGGACTTTCCATTTAGGGCAGCAAGTGAGTTTTCCACAGAGTGCTTTAAGGCAAACTAATGTAAAATTTTCTTCTAAACCCAAGCAATGGCAATATCAAGGTATTCATTATGAAAAAGAGTGAGTCTTTATGGACTGGAAGCTGATGTCTGTCTGAATTTCTGTGTCTGAATGGCACTGAAGTTCCTAAACTGAGCACATAAGATTAGGATAAATTTTCTTAATTTTCTTATACTTTCACCCGTACCACTAGTCCAAAGGGAAATTCCTTTGACTCACCTCAGTTGTTGAGGCCAATTTCCATCCTTTCTGTAACACAAGTTTAGGACTCAGCAATATTGCAACTGGAAGAAAACATAAGAGGTTTTTGTCCCTGAACATCATAGTATGCAGAGTTTGGATTATTATTTTTACACAGGAGGCAAGTATTTATGGGGCAGTGCCATTAACACAAAAATGCTGGAAATAGGTAATCTTTCATAAAACACAAAAAGTTAGGAACAGTTAATCCTCCATCTTTGCTTGCCAGGCTGAGTCTGAGAGTCACTAGAAAGCTTTAGACAGTAAGCTCATAAGAAAATTTACTTGAAATATATCAATATTATGAAGTTGTGAGTTGGAAAATTTGACTCCTTACTGGACATGAAGAAAAACAACAGCTTGTAAAGGCCTAGTTGTATTAGAATTACATACATAAATAAAACATAGTAGGTTTTGGTGACATAGAACTCTCTTTTTTGTGCCTGGATTGACAGATGTTCTTGTGCTGCATCTAGGCTATAGTAACACCTTGTCACCTTACTTGTGTTTGTGACATAAAACAAGCATGTGGCAGAGACTATCCAAACTAATCCTCAACAACGTATTTCACTTATGGTATAAAATGTGCATGAGAAGCATGGAGAAATGGCTCAGTTTTACTTCACAAAGTCTCTTATGTGCCCTTTCTTCCTTTCTTTTGACCCCTGAGCAGGTCCATATAGAAAGAATGCTCTGCTATTTTATTGTAACTTGTTGTCAGTAATTTTCTGAGTTGCAGTGTTTGAAATGCAGAGTGAAAACATTTTATCTTCCTTCTTAATATAGATCTTAAGAGAACAATTCAAAAGTCCCAGAAAGACAAGAAATACAAATGAAATGGCTGGAGACCTATTCCTTTGGGAATTGCAGTATGCAGAATGTAAGAATATGCAATGACATCAAAGTCTGTGTGGTTTGGAGGGTGGGGGGGAGGGAGGGAAGAAAACTGAACATCAAAAATTACAGGCATTTTGTTTGACTTGGTAGCACCCTAGGTTAAAGACAAAAAGGACAAGACAGGAGTCAAAATATTTTAGTAAATTGCTAATTTACTTTTGTGATGGGGAAAAGTTGTATCTAAATGACCATCAGCTTAAAACCTAGGAGTGCAGGGATGTCTTTGCCGGGTTATTCCTCCCCATCAATTCACACTTTGTTGGGAACCTGTGAGTAGACGTTAGTCAGACAGTTTGAAAAGCAGCAGTGTGATTCCCCACTGAGTAGGCTGCTTAATGAGCTCCCACTACTTCTTCCCAGACATAAATAGAAGCACCATCTACCACCACTGTCTCACCAGTGAAATTAAGTAAAGTGCTATGTGAATCCTTCAAAATCTTTGTATTCCCTGCTCTCTAAACCAGAATACAAAATGTCCTATGAAAACTGTATACTATTTTTATCTCTACATGGAAGATATAGAGAACACCTAATCTACTGCTTACAGATTATTATAATTTTTCTGTGCTTTTGGATTATGCAGACAGTCCTTGATGATACCCATAAAATGGTAAAAGTCTCATTTAAGAGTTCGAAATAAATATCCTTGCAGTTAATAAATGATTTCATAAATGTTAGCTGGCTTTATTCATCAAATTGTACCACACACATACTGGGCTCAATCACATTGCTTGCATGATTAAAATTTACTTGTGGGATCTGTAAATACCACTGTTAAAGTCAGGTTTGTATGTGCAGATACATGCAGGTTTTCTTGCACAATATAAATAGACTTGAACTATCTATCTAATATGAATATCCTTGATGGGAATGGCCAATTCACATTTTTTTCTCATCATGATAGCTTGGACATCCCTTATTTACATTCAGTGTCTTTACTTGCAAAGCTCTGTGAAGTTTTGTTGAAGTTCCCAAAGGGATTAATTAAAATCTTTGGTCTATTTAATTTCATGTAAATTTCATCATCTCAAGTTTTAGATTTAAGTGAAACCAGAAAAATCTCTGTTTGTTCATGACTTTGATCTGAGGCCATCAGGGTCTGTGTGAGTTTCTTAAGGTTTGGCTAAGGGTCAGCTCCATGTTAACTCAGTCAATCTGAAGATCAGTGAACTTGGGTAAAGAGGGGCATAGTGCTGTTTATACACAACTGAGAATTTCAAGGAAAGCTATCAATGCTGCTGCTGAATAAAATGAAATTATTTATTCCCACCATCCTGACACATATATACCCAGTTCCCTAAAGTACTGTAGCCAGTGTATTAAAACTCATATCTTGTTCTTAAGATTTGAACGACTGCTGTTCACTGCTACACACTCTTTAAAGCTACTCATCACCACTAGAGCACAAGCAGTTTCATCTATGTGGCCATGAGTCTTTTCATGGCTGAATTGCTTTTGGTTTGAAACCTGAAAAGGAAAAAAAACAGCTATCAGGGAATTTTTTTCATAACTATTTGTTACATAAAGCCTGCTAGCAGTAACAAAATATTCAGCAATTTTGTTTAAAAGCCTCCTATTCTTTAGGCAACAAGTTTTCTTTGTTTACCTCTTAGTTGTCGTCATTCAATGCAGAGAAATACTGCATTGTTACTTTTTGAGATCTCTTGTAACTGAAGCAGATATAAATATAGACCTGAAATATATCTGAAAGACAAAGGCAAAGAAAAAAAAAAAAAGAAAAAGTGAAAAAAGAGTTGCATCAATTTATCTTCTGTCTCAAAAACGAGTATACAGTTTATTCACAACAAAAGCATCTGGTGTGTTTATCCTTGTTTGTCTAACTTTTGTTAGCTACTGATGGAAACTTGCTGTAATTAACAGGTACAGTAAAATTAGATTATGTATAAATTATATAATATGAGAATAAACTTTAATAATGATATCTTTTATCCACACAACTTTTACTATTTTAATTTATTGTAAATAATACTGCAAAATAGGACACCATTGAAAATAAAAAGAAAAAAAGTACACTTCATGATCTAGGGCTGCACCCTTCCTGTAGAATCTTACACTAGTCTAAAGGACAACACATGTATATTTTGAGTTTTGCTTTACAAGAAATGCCTAAGGTGTTTCCTTTCAGTTCATACTACGAGCATGACTGGGAGAATCTGCTTGATGGATTCTTAAAAATGAGAGAGCATAAATCATCATACATAGCTTTGGGAAAAACTTGAATTTACCAATAAGGTTAAATCAGGGCAAGACTGATTGTTTCCCATTTACATATAAAGTTAGGTGTCCTACTTCACAGGTTGGTGAACACAGGAGATGTGGAAAACATACATGAAGTGCACTTTTCAGAAGATCAATTACAGCTGCATGTTGATAAAAAAGATAGATACATTTTTTCATGTCTTTTTTTTTTTTTTTTCTTGTTTGTTTTGGTTTTGGTTTATGTTTGCTTGGTTTTGGATTTTTTGTTTGGTTTGGCTTGTTTTTTTGTTGTTGTTTGAGTTTGTTTGTGGGGTTTTTGGAGTTTTTTGGTCTTTTGGTCTTCTAACCTGCAAAGTCCTAGGAACAATAGTCAACCACCTTTGAGCAGTTTTTCCCAGAACCCTGGGCTAGAAGTGCTCACCTGTGTTGTAGTACAGCGCTGACTCTGGGGAAAATGCAGAAAGAATGAGCCCGAGGGGATTTGTGTGAGCCATGTTTCCCTGTCCTCATGGGAGTGCCATGTAAGAACATGCTGATAAAATACTCAATCTGACCTCCCCAGTCCCTGTGGTTGTCCAGAAACCTCCAGAGCTGCCTTTCAGAGTAGTTCTTTCTCTGTAATGCTGCTTGTAGAAGAGTATCACAATAAACTGAATCAGAAGGAGGAATGGAAAGACCACCTCAAAAGGAATTGCATCAATTTGCTACCAACAGGATGCTCTAGGCAGCATGATGCAACCCTGCATTGAAGGCTGACTGCAGAAACCCAACTCTGTCCCTAATTAATAGCATAATAAATATGTTACATGCTAGTTACCAAAACCACTTCCAATAGAATGAAAAAATATCTCACAGTCACTGCATTTTATTTCCCAACAAATCTTTCTAATAACTTTGAAGGAGCTGCACATTGTTTTCTGATTATTACTTTCATAATTAACTTAGTGTGACAGGAAACGAAAGAGTTATCTTTCCAATGTTTTCTTGTGCCTCCAGGAATGTGGCTGAGTAGCACAAGAGATAATAAACATGGTGGCAGATGGATTTAAATGTGCCAGTAGAGATTTGTCCTTTTAGATGAAAGGTCCCTGAGTCAACAGCTCTTGCTAGCATCCAGCCCATGAAATAAACTTTATTCTCACGAAATTGCAGTTCATCTGGCCGGGAAGAACACACTGTATATGACTGCAAAGCTGTAGAAGTCAGATGATAATATATATCAGATTGTTCCTCTGTAAAAATGGCATAAAGTATCCAAAGGAAGGTGCTGTTACCTGACACTCAAGATGATGTTGTTACTAAGCCTGGCAGGATTGGGTCCTTTGCATTATTGACTTTGATTATGCCTTCCTAATGACTGGTTCCTTTTCCATCTCATTGGCAATAGTTTTATTCCCTTTCTTATACCTTTTTGTAGAGTCATTCAGAAAAATTTATATTCCAAAGCTGAGAAATGGAAATTACTCTGTCTGTCTTAAGAACTCATAAGTGTCATATCCTCAAAAGAGATGCTCAGAAAATCAAGAATTATTTTATCCTTCTGCTCTTGCTGAGAGGAGTCATGTAATTCTGTTCTCTGAGACCACAGACAGGTTCATCTGTTCTGCTGTCTCATACACAGAGGAGTGAAGTGAAACAGGTAAGAATCTGTGAAAAAAGCTACAGCTACCTAGGAGCACTTTTTCATTACTTCTCTTCTTCAATCAAAGATTGGGATTCCTTGTTTTTTGTGAAACAGAATTATTGCATCATAGAATCATAGAATGGTTCGGATTGGAAGAGATCTTAAAAGCCATCCAGTTCCAACTCCCCTGCCATGTGAAAGGATTGACCAGATTGCTCAAAGCCTCATTCAGCCTGGCCTGAACACTTCTGGGGATGGGGCATCCACAATTTCTCTGGGCAGCAGTACAGAAGAGGAATGAAGCCACCCTTCAGCTGCTTCTCACAGGACGTACCATTCAGCTCTTTTCAGCCTAGTTTCTGTCCCCAAAATGCACTTCAGTGCCTCCACGTTCTTATTAAATTGTGGATCCCAGAACTGCACACAGTTTCACCCAAGGTGAAATAATATTAATTCTATTCACAAAAAAGGTTAAAAAATTGCTACGACTGAGGTTATACCCCATGCTTTTTTTTGGCAACATAACATTACCATCTGTACACTACTACTGATCTTGGGGTTTATTCTATGTTAACCACTTTTCAGGAGTTTTCAATGGATAATGCAAATTTTAGAAAGAAAAAGAAAATTAGGATTAGATGATAAAGGCATTTTATCATAGGAGGACAGAGTTGGTAGAGAACCATCAGGATCATGCAGTATGACTCTTGGCCCTGCACAGCTCATCCCCTGGAACCACAGCATCAGCCTGAGAGCGTTGTCCACAAGCTTCCTGAACTCTGTCAGGCTGGTGCTGTGACCACATCCCTGCAGACCCTGTTCCATTGTTCAACCACCTGCTGGGTGAAGTCTTTCCCTGATAGTGAATTTAAACCTCCCCTGACTCAGTTTCAGACCATTTCCTCAAGTCCTATCACAGGTCACCAGAAAGAAGGGATCAGTGCCTGCCCTTCCTGTTCCCCTCACAAGGAAGCTGTAGCTGCAGTGAGGTCTCCCTTCAGTCTCCTCCTGCCTGAACAGACCAAGTGACCTCAGACACTCCTTACACAGTTTCACCTCGAGGCCCTTTAGCATCTTTATTTCCTCTCCTCTGAATGGTCTCTTCATAGTTCAATATAGTTCTTATTCTGTGGCACCCAGACCTGCTCCCAGGACTGGAGGTGAGGCTGCCCCAGCTCAGAGCAGAGCAGAACAATCCCCTCCCTTGCCCAGCTGTGTCTGATGCTGTGCCAGGATATGGGTGGCTCTCCTGGCTTCCAGGGCACTGCTGGCTCATGTTCAAGTTCTCACAGACCAGGAACCCCAGGTCACCTCCTGCAGGACTGCCGAAGAATATGAAACTGGCTGTAATGGGTTAGAATACAGTTCCTCCTAGCTCAAGATCCATCTCTGTCATTGCACAAAACCAGATACTTAAGATATGGTTCTGGCATACACAGCTCAAGATTGCTGGAAACACAGCTGAGATAAGCAGCCCACCCCTGCTGAAATGCTCCTAGGAGAACAGTGTCATTCATCCTAGACAGGAAACAAAATAACAGTGCACCTCTGCAGTTTAGGACAGCATAATGGAATCACCACACCAAGATACATGGGAGGGGAGTAGGAGAAAGATCAATTAAAAATGAATGGTTTGCATGATTCAAATTATTCTGGGAACACGTAGAGCATAAAGGCAATAACGATCTTATAAACAGAGTGGAAGCTAAGGTGCATACAGATTTTATATTTTAGGGTAGTGGGCTCTCCTAAGTAGTGCAGTAATGTGAAGGTGACTGAGGACTAAAGCCTTGTAATTCAAAGAAGATTTCCTGAAGCATGGCGTTGACAGATTTTAAGACTCTCAGTGTGCAAATAACACATGAAGGACAGCAGCCAAATTTGCCACTGTATTGTTAAATCAACAATTGAATCACAGCAAGATCAGGAATGCATCTGTACTGCAGTACTGGCAGCATAAAGGTGCAGAAATCTAACTTTGGCAGAATCTAACTTTGTGCTTCGCGTGTCAAGGTCTGTTCATACGGAAAACAACCTTGACCCAAAGAAGGTGATATTCCTTAGACTTCAAGCGAGTTGAAATACAGGTGCCTGTAGCATTGCAAGACAATATTTCCATATTCCATTCAACAATGATTCCTTTTGAAAGTGCCTGGTTCTCTGTGAGGAGATAATGATTAAGTGACAAAATAGTTGCTTTGGACCTTTATCAGCAATATAAGGGAATATGTTTGTGAAATGGACACATAGATAACACCTGCAAATTCTAAGCAGAGTCCACAACATAGCATGTGGGACTGCAAAAATGGATTCAACTCAGCCTTGCTGCTGTTATGAAAGAAAAGTGTTCACAAAGATAGGAAGGAAGCTCAGTATTTTCACCCACTGCTATCTTCACTAGTTGTGTTTGGTGAGCAAGCAATGGCAGAAATGGAATTATACAGTAGTCATACCTTTTTTATGGAAATACACCCATTAGATTAATGTATTTTTTATTAGGAAATAAAACAAAATAAAACAAAAGAGAATAAATTTGTCAGGCAATAACAGATATCTAAGAGTGTATCAGAATTTAGTTCTGCAGATTGCACACAATTTTGCCTTGAACTTATTTTGTTGCAAAATGTACACATTCCTGGTGAAGTGGATATTTAATTACTTTCTTAAAATGGAGGAACACTAACAGGAAAAATTGAAAAACAATGTATATAACAATGTGGTTATTCTAATATATTAGTACCAAAATATTATCCCAATCTTGGTCACGTTGGCTGTTCTGAAGATAGAATTTTACCTTTTTTTTTTAATGAATGAAAATCCTAACAGCTTTATTTCATTTCAGAGGATGAATAAAGTGCTTCAACTTAGAGCTTTTTGTGAAATCATATTCTTGGGAACTAGCTATTTTTTCTAAGGCTTTGCATTGATTCAAAGTTGCTGAATAGCACCTGTGAAAGAAGTTGCTACTTATTACCAACAATTGAGAATGTACTACTTGATTTATCCAGGGAGCTGTAGTGACAGAAAAGTGGCAATCTACTCCATTTGATGAAAGGTCCACTAAAGACTCAGTAAGAGAGTGTGAATATACTTAAAAGGAATATTCTTTGCTCTGTGGAATAAAATCATCACATCAAGTAGGTTTGATCGTGAGTTTCAGAAAGCATCATGAGAAAGCCATTGCTGAAAGTATCCAGCTGACCAAAATGCCTGCTACTCAACTATCAGAGCTGTCAGGTGGAAATGAGGCCTTGTGACTCAAATCACCTGGAAAGTCTCAATTTGGTGACCAATATCACATTCTGGATTACTATAGAAATGCCACTCCCTTCCAAAAACATGAGATAGACTTTCATGAGAAACTGTAGATAATCCAAAAAAACATGAGAGGCTAGATAAAGGCAATGCAGATGAAGGAGGTATCCCACATATCAGGAAGCATTTCAGTAGTTCTAATGCTCTGACAGTATCTTAGATAACAGGATAGACCGTAAAAGTTAGATTCTGTCTTGTGTACCTAAAGAAGAGACTATCATACTACACTAAAATAAAGACATAGCAAAATTAAGATTAGCAAAGAAATGTAGCAACCCAGGACAAAAGAGAAGAAAAAGCTCTGAATCTATGATAACAAATAAGTTTGGCTTGCCATCTGAAAAACTGTCCTGGGCTAACTGGGTTTTCCTCCCAAATTTGCCCTAATCCAATACAAATAGGATTTGGCAAAAAAAAAAAAAAATGCAAGCGTACTAAAATATAGAATGCATTCTACCACCATCTGGATTAAGAACATTAAAACAAAAGGGTTGCAGCCAGACAGTTTTAGACACCCTGAGAACATAATCTGTTAGTCTTTCTTATAAGAGCTAGAAGAAAACTAGCAGTATAGAAAGTATAACACTGCAAAGAATAGAACTTAAACAAAGCAAATTCAAATTTTTTAGGAATTGCAGTTGCATAAATACAGGTGAATTTTTTTAAAGATCACATGCTGGAGAATGACCAGAAATTACAAACTTCAGCAGAAAGACAAAAACAATTATGTCCCTGGGAGTGAAAACAAATTTCAAATGAAAGACTGGAGTAGCAATACAGATAGCATAAATAAAACATTCATCAGTCTATCAGGAATTTGAAGACAGCATCCAGCAACCAATCATTCAAACCATAAAACATGGTAAAGAGCTTCTCTCAGTACAACATTACACCGAGACAAAGAGCTCATCATTTCTTCATATGTGGTATGCAAAACAAAGTAATTGTCAACCATGTAGAAACCATGCAATAAACTGGTAATTCTAATAATGTGCATTTATCCTCCAAAAATAATTCCACTCTATCCATAGCTGGACTTCAACCTACAACATTGGGTATAGGTAGGAGTTTTTTTAAATATTCCCTAGGTCTGCTTTTTGTCACTATTGAAATTTTTAAGTTATTTTACCTCTCTGTAAACCATCATCATATAATGTCTTACTGACAATATTATATTGCCCAAATTGTATTTGGAGAAGATATTATCTAAACTTATCACAAGATGAATAGTGTAATATGAAAGTTAAACAAGTCCCAGCAAATGATGTGGGTGTTTGAGAAATGCAGAACTTGTGTTGAAAAAATCTACAAGTATGCTTCCTTCCATTGTATGCCTGGGACTTTCCAGGGACTACTTCTCATAACTAATCATTTTTTATAAATAACTGATCTTATATATAAAAGGAGGTAGGAAAAAAATTGTTCAGAACCATCACAGGCACAAGGCAACTGAAGGTGATCCTAATTCACAACATGGGTTCTATCTATTCAGCATTGTACAATAGAGAAACCACTTTGCATTGACTCTGGCTATATGTCCACAGGAAGAGTAAAATGTTTTCTTTTTAGTCCTGGAAGTGACTGAGCTCCACCATCCCCATCATGTCAGGAAACAGTGTGTAAGACAACTTTGCAAAGAATTTCTAGCTGGCAGCAGAGGAGATGCTGTCAGGAGAAGCTGGATGCCACAGAGGAGAAGATCAAAGAATCACAGAATCACAGAATGAACTAGATTTGTAAAGTCCTTTGAGATCATCAAGTTCAACTTGTGACCTAAAACCTACTCATGATGTAGACCGTGGTACTGAGTGCCACATCCAGTCTTTTTTTAAACCTGTCCAGGGATGGAGACTCCACCACCTCCCTGGGCAATCCAGGAGAGGAAGACAAGAGTCTTATTTATGTCCTTCATTGGTAGAGCAGTTCAGGCACCCGGCTCCATGCAAGACTGAGAAATGGCACTCCTAGCCCTGCAATCATTGATGTAGCACACAGAACAGTCACAGGGTGTCACTTTGTGTTAGCAGCCTGAAAATGTGGTTTCCAGTCTTCATAGAGAGTTCTGGCACTTGTTTTGCTTCTTTGCAAGGATTCTGATGTATCCTCTGGAAGACAGTAGCTAGCTGCATACTTATGGAAACATCTTGAGATGTCCAGTGTTATTACTGTAGACAGTTCACCTCAATTTTTGAATTTGGTAAAAAGACATTTTTTCTGGTATTATCTCTATAGACCCTGCTGGATATACGAGCATTCTCACAGGTTGTACTCTTCTTACCTAAAGCCTTGTGAAGGTGCAGAAGTACAACAAGAGTTAGAAAAAGAAAATTCTGCCTTTTTTTTTTTTTTTTTCATGGTTCCAAAAGGTCTGTTTAGAAAGGCAGCTATACAGAAATCACCTGAAAATTCATGAACACATGAAACTCCCTAGCAGCGACAAATCTATAACCAGACTCTGAAAGTTGCTCTGCAGTAAAGGAGAGGCCAGTTGAACCACTGTGGCCAGAGAATTTCATCTTGCAGGAGCATTAAGGCCATTTGATAACAGAAGAATTTTTGCGCAATAACATTCAGCTGGAAAATTGTGCTCTGGAGAGTGAGCTGATATTCACCGCTATGCTAGAACTCTTCTATTGAAAGGCTACTTGCAGATGTCATGCTGTGAGTAACCAATATTTTGAAACTGTAGTTTTTATAGCAGCTTGCAACATTTTAACAAAATGGCTCTCAGGAACAACATGGATATGAATATCCTGGGCTATTTTACAGAATGGATTACTCTAACTGGCATTTTTTGTAATCATTAGAAATATTCTTCTGATTGTGTTTATCAGGTATTTGAATGAAGACTTAGACATGTCCATGCTCAGTGGTTTTCCCCACATTCCGAATTTCAATTATTCCTCAAATCCTAATGCTAATAATTTTTCAATTACTTGGGGATAGATTGCCATTTAAGGAAAAAACAAAAACAAACTGCCCAGAAGCAATATAAGTCAGCATCTTTCTGAATTGGGTAAAATAATAAACACTGAGTCAGCACACCACTGTAAAAAAACTCATCTAAGTTTAGGCATTATTTGAAATAGTAGTGTTGGAAATTCAGAGAAAGCCAAAATAAAGGTGAAGCTAGGCAATGGCCAGACACCTAAATTCTAAGAGTGATGTTAGTTTATTTTCCTAAAAGGATGGATTGTGATTTAGATTACAAAGATATTGTGCTGTTCTACCAGAACAGGTTGTTTAGGAAGACTAAATGAGAATGAATAAGACTGTTTCTAATTGAATGGGACTCTTCATGTCATTAATAATTGTATAGGCATGAATGGAAAATTAAATACAGATTTTTGCACACATATGTGTCTGATGACTTGATAGTGAATTGAGAAACTGCTTCCAGAGTAATTCTGGCCTAGGAAGAATAAAACACTGTGAACCAATGGTTCAGCCTTCATTCTGGTCCAGCAGTTTCTTAACTGTGCAAAAATTCCTAATTTTCCTTTTTGAACAGAGTATATTTACCTGGGCAAAAGCTATCATGCTCTATATATGTCCAATTTTCCCACTGAAGTGAATGTAAATTTAAATCTTGCTTTACACCAGCAAAGTCGCTAATCGGATAAGTACTTTTCTTGAAAGCAGTGAAGTTAAAGGTTACCATTATCACAGAAATATTCCTTGAAGTTTTCCATCAGTTTTGAGAGGGTTTTAATGGATTTTACTCAGTTTGCTCTTTGAAATCTCTTTATGTTAACTTCTGACAGCTTCACTGTAGAATATTTCAGCCTTAGTTGCTGCATTATAGTTATACATAGCATATACATTTTTCCTGTATAGTACTGAGTAACTTCATGTTTTTTTATTAAATTCTGCAGTTCATTTCAGTCCTTTTTCCCAACTATGCATTATTTGTCATGTCAGTAAGGAAGGTTTTCATTTTCATTATCTCTTCTCTTTCAGAAATCATCATGGACTTAGTAAAGTAAGAAATGACTAGTGGAGTTGACTGTTATCACTGAATGTTCACTGAAAGATGGACATGAAAGACAAAGTTTCAGACACACAATGTTCCATCTGTAAGAGTCAAATCCTGTTCCCATTTAAACCTGTATAAATGTTGCCATTGATAGAGCTGGAAAAAAAATAATACTCAAGAAGCAATCTGATTTGTTAGAACCCTAATTTTTCTACATGCAGAGATTTAAAATCGTTGCCCCTTCCTAAATTAAACCATTGTAATTCTTGGAGGGTGGGGGTGGGGTGATTTATTCATTTTTATATTACCTTTTTACCTAAGCTAAAGTCTGGCCCAAGGCTGTTTAGGTAATTGTGAGGGTTGAATATTTAATCTTGTTGCTAAAATAGCTGTAGAAGTGAAATTTGATGGGGAATGTGAAGTTATGTAACTATTCTAATATAGGCATTTTACGTATATTTTGGTTCCTGGAATTTTTAATAAGGTTTCAATAAGGTCTTTGTTTCTTGTTACCATGATTTGCACTGAGTCTGTCCTATTGATTGCTTCTAGATCAGAATTAAGTGCTTTGAAATTAATAGCTTTCTTTAACTCTTCTTGGAAATTGTTACATGCCTTTTCCCCAGAAAAAGCAAATATAATTCTGAAAATCAAAACTTTCTTATTTTTCATTTCATAATAAATTTCCTTCTGTTTGAAAATGAAAGCATAATGATAATATTAAGCAATTCTGTGGAGAGGCAAAATGAGTTTCTAGGGCCAGAATACTTGCTGATCCTGAAATTATTTTTTATATTTGTCATTTTTTATCCAAAAAAGTCACCCAGCATGGTACAGATTTAAATTATTATTTGTATGGGGTTTTATTTGTTTTTTATTAGTTTGAAATACATTTGGAAATCCATTATTCAAGCAGACCCATCTGAAGTTGCTGCTTTTTGATTTATTTTTTGATGGATATATAGTAAAAGGAGTTCTGTTCCTTTATAAGAGAGAATTTTAAAACATAAATCAATTTTCTAGTCAAAGTCATAAGCAGTGGTTAGTGTGATTTTTTGGACACATGAAGAGTAGGTTTTCGCTGTTCTTTTAAGAAGCTGTCAGACTATCAAGAGAATTGGATTACATATAGCAACCTTTGTCATAGCCACCTCTCTTTTGCCAAAAGTGAGTGGAAATCAGAATTATGCATTCACTATATTAATTGAGAATTCGTCTTTCTGTTCTCCTCAGTGTTCCAGCTCTTCCAAGTATAATAGTCAGAAATAAGGACAAACAAAATCCTTGATAAATATTCTAATGCAAAAATTATTTGAATAAATAATGAATAGAGTTGAAAATTTCCAAATATTCCAGTTACTCCTATAAAAACTGAGGTAAAAATTATACAAAATGAAGAGAGAATATTTCCACTGGATTCCAATGCATCCATTGGGTTAGCTTTTTTCACCCATCTCTGAGTTATTAACTGCAAATTACAAGCCCACTAGTGGCAATAATATTTTTCTATTTTCTCTGCAGGGGTTATTATTTCTTCTGTGTCAATCATAATTTTTGCATAGAATATCACTAAGCAGGGTCTGGTGAAGCAAATGAGGGAGAAATAGTGTACATCCACAAAAGGCACACAAGTACCTAAGAAGAGCACCACGGATGGATTATTTCATTTAAGCTTAACCACTAGAACTGCTCAGGCAGAACAATTTCACAAGAAAGGTCTCAGCTTTTCCTCCTGATAGGCTCCCTTGCCATCTACAGATGGGCTACTTTGAAGATTTAGATGGAAAGGTACTGCTGGTTACAAAGTGTTAGGAGATGCTGCAGCAAATAAGAGGAGTAACATTTTCTGAGGAAGTGACTGAGATGTGGGTGAAAATAGGTCAAATATCATGTGAAATGTGGTTAATATGTACAAAGTTTTAAACATATGAAAGGATTTTTAAGCATAAAGAATCAATGAGAAAGGCAGAAATAAGGTGGGAGATGCTTTCTTAGCAGTGCTTTTGTCATTCCAACTCTAAATTATCAAGTCTTCTACTCATAATCCTTTTATGAAGAAAGTGTGAAATATACCCTTGCAGAAGTAATCTATAGAAAGGAAGCCTTGAAAGTACACTTGTTACATCATTTGACATTCAAATTACTGTATTTTCTTCACTCAGGTATTTTAAGCCTGTATGGATGACAGAAAGATGTAACAGAGCTAAAAGATGAATAAGTGACCTGAAGGTAGTTATTCTGGGAGATATTTAATATCATCTGCTCTCACATCTGTAAACAGATGTGAGTTATTGGGTGCATTTTACCACAGTGTCAGAAAAGTTTTCTACACACACTGCCTTGTTGGATATGGATGAGCTTTTGAAAGCTGACAAGGTGTTGCTGCATCTCTTATATTTTGCATTTGTTTTTTATGTTTAAAATATGGGAGGTCACCAGCTTATAAGCATCCTAACAATACGGTCTGCAGCTGCAGTGAGGGTGGGACAAAAAAAAAATTAACACAGAAAAAAAAAGTGTTTCTAGAGAACAGGTTGGAGTCTGAAAATTTCATCAAGCTTTGCTGGACAAATCTGGAGGGTTAGTTTATATATTTGCTTACCTTATTGTTTCTCAAAAATTCAAGATGCGGGGGGAGGTTTTTATGCTAGAGGAAAACCTCTGGCTTTCTGTTATCCTACAGGATAAGTTTAGACCACGGGTCAGAATGCCATTGTTTCATGTTAATGGGTTTGTTGTTTTGTTTTACTGGGTTTTTTTTCTCTTACTCATTGATACTGCGTATTTAACTCTGGTCTTGTAAGCACAATTACATTTTTCAGACAAGAATGAACAAGAAAAAGTGAATTTTACACTTTTTTTTGTGGGTGTGTCAGGAAAAATGCAAAGATAATACCACAGACTTTTTACTGTATCAGTCTTCTTGACAGTCTAATTGAATGATGAAGCTATTGTTGTCTGAATGTCCAGTTTGTTTGGAGTTATTCCCTTATTCCATATTAACACCTGTCCAAGTAAGGACAAGCCTGCTAATACAACAAACAGGTGTTTGTAGCCACCCCTTGTACTTTATCTTGACAGCAGAGTCCAGATTGCTCAGAGCAACCTGATCTAGTTGGAGGTGTGCCTGCCCACGAGGAACTGGGTGCCCTTTGAAATCCCCTCTGACCCAGACCATTCTGTGATTCTCTCCCTTTCATTTGGGCACTGACCAAAATCACTCTTCTCAAAGCTGATTCACTTCACCTGGAATGAATATCGTACTGCCTCCTTGACAGAGGATGAGTATTGTAACAGCAGTGTGCTGACCTTCAGCTCCAATAAAGCGAAAAGGCAAGGCTTGCTGGGTAAGAAACAGACTAAGTCTAGCTACTCCCTTTCAGAGCAGAGTTTAAACTCAAATAGCAGATAACACAGAATGTGTTTGAATTAAAAGGAAGGATGGGAAAAGGGATATTTTGTGTGTCCTTGAGGACATGAAGGATTTAGCAGATCTTTTCTTAGCATCCAATAAATGGACAAAAGCCTTAATCCTTTCTGCAGTCCTGAAAGGTAACTCTCTCACCTTTCTTCAAGTCTTTACTAGCTCTCCTGCATATGACCCACTATCAGTTCACCCATTGATTTTTAGATGATTTTTTATGTTTATATAAACATGGTATACTAGCACGCCAGAGAAGCAATTAGCCTTCAGCAAGAAGGTTATTTTCTTTAATATTTGAGAGGATAGTCTTCTAATACAACTGAACCTATTTACTCTCAGTCACTTGGCTTCAGCTCCATTAATTTCAGTTTACTGTGACACTCTATAATTTATTCTTCCCAAGATTTACATGCATCTGCACTACCATCAGTTGTATTTGTTGTGCTATTAGCTTTAAACATTTATAAATACCACAGAGATGGCAAATAAAATGTCAAGGAAAGTGGATGATGTATGAAAGAGTATTAATATCTGCCTGAAAAGATACACCAAATTTCTTCAGGGAGTATATCATCTCCCATAAGATAACTATTAAAGTTTATATCTTTGAGGCTTATTTCTGAACTGTATTGATTCTTTATAATGTTACTAGTTCTTTAGGTATAAAATTGATGTTACCGTGAGGGTTGTAACTTGTGTGTCTCTCTCTGGTGCTTCCATCTAAATTTTGTGTAAATTAAAGATACCAGAACATCTAGTTATCACCCTCTGAGACTTTCAGTGAAGCTTCTCTGTGAGAAAGAAATGGCATTTCGTCCCTAGGAGTGGGACCATCCTTTATGCTGTGGCTTTCAAAATACAGAAAATGATATCTAGGTTGCCTTGCATGAAAGTGTGAAATAACATGAAAAGTGATATCTCCCAGCACTGTGTAATTTTTGCAATTCTGTTTTGAATATTTTTGGGAGATGGGAGGCAGGTAGGACCACAAAGGTGAGAGCAGATGATAGTCCTAAATTTTCTAAGATACCAATACATGTCAGAAAAGTTGCTTTGTAATTCACATCCCTGAAAAAGGAAGTAAGATCATGCAACCTCTTACCCCTCTGTTTCTTTTTTTTTTATTGCGTTACTAGAACACGAGTGTGAAAAGGGAAAAAATAAGATAAAATGAGATCAAGAAATTTCTATTATGAATAATAATCTACTTAAGAATGATTAGGAAATCTGTGTAGCTATTAGTTTGTTTTCTTGCAAAAACTATAAATTTAATTAGAATCTAGGTCCAGCATTTCTTTTGCAAAAAACATAGTTATGATTTTGCTAGCCCTAGAAAAAGTGTAATAATTTCTTTTTGATTTTACTATGTTCACCTGACTTGCTCTTTCGAAATTTGATTGACTTCATACTGAAATCCCAATGAAGCAAGAAAAGCAGAGGGATACAATGCAAGTAATGTCTTATCAACACATTTTTGAATATTTGAAAAAAGGATTACTTTTCAAACTGTCCATGTAGGTACACAATCATCTTTCATACGAAAGGACTCGTGTTGAGTATTTCAGATCTCAAGTTCTTGTTCACACTTAGTTGTGTAATATTTCTGGATTTCTGCAAAGCTTTTGACACTATCTCTCGCAAGACACTTCTGGGCAAAATGTCCAGCCCACAGTTGAGCAAACACATCATGTCGTGGCAGAGAACAAGGCACAAGGGGTTACAGTGAATGGGCTGACAACAGGCTTGAGACTTGTCACTAGTGGGTTCTGCCATCCTTGGCCCTGTGCTCCTCAACATGTTCATAAAAGACTGGGATGCAGGGCTAGAAGGGAAACTAAGAAAGTTGGCAATGACGCTACACTGGGAGGAGTTTTCCAACCCTTTGAAGGAAGGGACCACCTGCAGGAAGAACTTGACTTGGGCAATCATCAATCATGTGAAGTTCAACAAAGGGAAAGTACTGGATTCTGCACCTGGAATGGGGTAATCCTGAATGTATGGACAGAGGAGGGAATGAGATCCTGGAAAGCAGTGCCATGGAAAGGGACCTGGGGGTCGAAGTTGAACATTAGCCAGCAGTACCCTGGCAGCCAGGAGGGCCAGCCCTGTCCTGCGGCATCAGGCCCTACACTGCCAGCTGGGAAAGGGGACGATTGTCCTGCTCTACTCACCTCAGGTGCTGGGAGCAGTTTTGAGTACCACAATAGAAAAAAACCTACTAGACTATGAAGAGAGTATTCATAAGAGGGAAAAGAAAATGCTAAAGAGCCTTAAGGTGAAGCTGTGTGAGGAGTGTCTGAGGACACTGGGTCTGTTCAGCCTGGAGGAGACTGAGGACAGACCTCACTGCAGTTACAGCTTCCTGTGAGGGGAACAGGAGGGGCAGGCACTGATCTCTGTGGTGACAGTGACAGGACCCAAGGGAAAGGCCTGGAGTTGTGCCAGGGGAAGTTTAGGTTGGGTATCAGGAAAAGATCTTCACTCAGAGGGTGGTTGGACCCTGGAACAGAGTCCTCAGGGAAGTGATCACAGCATCAGCCTGACAGCGCTCAAGAAGTATTTGGACAATGCCCTTGGACTCATGGTGTGATTCTGGGGATGTGCTATGCAGGGTCAGGACTTGGGCTTTATGATCTGTGTAGGTCCTTTCTGCAGCTTTGTTACTGTGTTTCTTTGTCTCCAGGTAAAAAATAAACCACAATCTTTCCTATGTATAATTAAAATAACAAAAAAAATATTTTTTTTCTTCTCTTAAGAAACCTCATATGCTTAGCTACCTTCTCATGCCATTTAACACAAAATGGTGAAGGATACTTTTTTTAGCATTGTAACCTAAGAGATTGGCATCTGTGACCCGAAACAAAACTGATGGCATAACAAAGGTTTGGAAAAATATGGACAACTGCAAATTAAGGCCTGGATCCTCTCAAGCATGTTAAATGATAGTGTAATTATCGATAGTGCTGGCAATTGTTGTTCAGGCTTAATACTCCTTCCTAACAGACTGTATCAGTGGGATTCTTTCCATTGAGGGGAATAATATCAAGTTCTGCTCCTGTTTCTTCTGCAAAGCAACAATAATGTGCTTGATTTTGGTACTTAAAGGAGAATAATATATTTGTAGATTCTGAAAAGTTTCTTATTTCTTAACAATTGAGATGAAATGATAAAATTTTCTGACTTTGGTAACTAGTTATCATTTTTAAAAGAGAGTCAATTCCATTCCCCAAGCATGACTGCAAAATATTGGCCCCTGTATTAGTAGTGCAAACAGAAGATTCTGTTTGGTTCTTTGAACCTGCACTTGTAGGCAAGTTTTAACATAGTTTTCCAGACAATACAGCAAAAATCTGAAATAAAAAATCATAGACAGTGAAATAGTGTCAATGTAGATAATTCATGCTTTGAGAATTCATCAAGACAACGGTAATTTGATCTCACAGTAAATTTGCTCATTTGATCTCTTCATCTGGTGAAATGAAATAACCCTAAAGATAACAAATTGTTATTTAAAATACCTCAGGTTTTGGTAGATCATAACCTTTTGCCTGACTGTGGATATGTTAAACTTTATGAGGCTCACAGCTGTGCTTGGAGAGGGTCCCCAAAATGAGGGTCAGACTCTGTTACACATCTGAGAGACTGTGATATCTTTGGGTCCTTTTATGGGCAGTCTTATATTTATTGATACATGGAAAAGGGAAAGTGAGAAAAAGAGAGGAATTGTGATTAATGCATAGCATTGTTTCTTGGTTTTCAAAATGCGCTCATGTCTCTGAGCTTACAGGACTTAAAAATTCACCATTTAAGTGAAATTTAAACCTGTTTTAGGAGTTTATTATCTTTTACTAAAGGCTAAAACAAAACTCTGGGATTTTTTATTTTCCATTTCAATTCATAATTAATATATTTGAGGCTAACTTTGCTTTTTAGCATTGTGGAATTCCTGTGGTACCAGCAGGAATATCACTACACAACTTCGATGTACATGATCTCTACTACTTATCATTTAGTATTCTATACTTGCCAATGGAGTGCTCTTTTCAAATAAATTTTTTCTGTAACAGAAATCGTGTGGTTATAATTAAGGGTTCAACTGTGACCTAACAGAGAATATCAACTCTGAGAAAAAATGGGCAAACACACATATGAATGACACCATCTTGTGCTCTACTTTCATATCTCTGTTAATAGTTACATAACAATGAAACGAGAAGGGTGACTGTAGTCAGTTGTCTACAGCTATCACTTCTTTTGGCAAGCAAGAGGATTTCAGGATTTTGTAATGTCCAAATAACATCCTTCAATGAAATACCACCAGCATCACAAACTGTCAATTTATACATTCTCCTTCCTTGGCTTCCTTCCAGCCAAACTCATTTAAGATGTATTGGCTGGAGCCAAAATGCAGAATGCAATTTTCTAATATGTGTTTCCTCATGAAAGACAAAGCAGTACATCATCTCTAATACAACTTAAAGTTAGGTTAAAGTTAAACAAGGTTTGTATTGCTATGAAATTCTGTGGGATTGAAAACAGTGGGAGAATGAAATTCTGATGTGCTGTGGATTAATGTAGTTGCACAGTGCATGAGGACAAGAAAGGATTCATTACTAAAAACAAAAAGAAAGATGCCATTCTCTGAAAACTGGAAGTAGTATACAACTGACTATCTTCATTGCAGTACAACTGATGTGTCCTGGAGTTGCACGTTTAAGGACACTCTTAATTACCATCAGAGTCCCTTCAGCAAAAAAAATCCTGGTTGAGCATTCTGCTGATAAAAAAACCTGACCTCTTTGTTTCTTTCTGCTGAGATCACAGGTCAGGGGATTTTCTCTTCTGAAAGCTGCCTTGTGGCCGTATTTGTGACTCAGGAATCGTAACATCTTGACCTCTGTCAAAAAGATTTGAGGCTGAACCTGTGTTTAGGATTCATGGATGCCTTGAGAGATTCTGAGAAGCAGTCGGACTATGGGCACCCAAGTCCTTTGGGCATGTGAACCTGTGTATTCAACAGATGAAAATATAACCTGCTAAACAAGGCATGTTCTATTAATGAGTTCATATGAAGTTAGCAAATGCCTTCACATATAGAAAAATATCAACTATTTAAAATAATAATAATTAATAATAATAATAATTCTTGTTTTCATTCCTCTAAGAAAACCCTTAACATAGTAGCATTGTTTTTAGTCTTTAGGTTACATTTGCATTGTTTGATGAAGTGAGGCCATTTTCACAGTTGTAGAGCAGTCATTGACACACATTTGATAGTTATGTCAAACATAAATTACTAATTTTTCTACTCAATACTCTTCTTTCATTACATGCTGAACATAATATAATCTTGTTTAACAACTAGTCCAGTGATTAAATCCACCTGAGTTTTCACAAGTAGAAGAAATTATACAAGGGCTACAGGAAGCTGTGCTCATTCATTAATTCATTCACCCATTCATGCTTATTTTGCATTCGGTAGTACCGCTGAGGTTTTTTTTCCCATGTGTGACTTGTTAAGCATTGTAGTAAATCATCTTTAAAACAATATTTAAAACAAATAATATTTGTTGCTTTCTTCTTATGAGGACCTTGTGCAAAAGTGTATTTTTGCCCTACTTATCACATTTAAGAACTGCAAAACTTGGACTGGTTGGGTAAACAAGGATGACTATGGGGCTGCTCAAACCTGAACTAAGATACCTAAGATAATTTTTTAAAAAATTTATTTTCAGTCTTATTTACTCATGTAGTGAGGCTGCATTAGGGTCACATAAATGCATACATGCATATGGTGCTGCTATATGAATAAAAAACTCTGTTCCTTTTTATAGAAATACTAAAATTCTCAAGCAAGAAAAAAAAAAAGTTGACACTTTTGAAGTACACTAACCTGTAAACTGTGAGAGCTGACAACTCTGCAGCTATCTTGCAATAGGAAAACAAGATCCAGTGTTTTAAAGCATTACACCTAAAAAAATTATGTAAATATATATTTTCACAAAGCCTTGAGTATAAGCTCCCCTTCAGGAAAAGGGGTAAAGAGATGCTGTTCATGCTGGTTTATATTAAATAGGAGTATTGCTGGTCATATGAGTTCCACATTGTGTTATGTTCTTCATTGAATTTCTAAACAGGGAGTGCAATTGCAGCAGTACCATGATCTCTGCTACCGTATTGTAAATATTTCTTACACAAATTATGTCTTTCACGATTTCATATATGTCCATGCTCCTGCTCACAGACCCCTTGCTAATGATAATATAGAGCCAAAAATCTAACTGCTGTAAAAACTTCTTGTTATCTGCCCACCACACCAGTATACCCTTTCACGTGTGAAACCACTGAGTTTTCATAGGCAAAAGAAGGCCTGTGTATTTACACTGTGAAAGCCAGGTTTTTTTAGGATGTATATTGTTTTCGGTATTGTCTACAGATTACTGGTTGGGGGAGACATTGGCAAATAGATGCCTAATAGGAAATGTCAAGTTTTGGAGGTATAATATATAGGTGGCAGCATCCTGGCATCTTGGTATATTGAAGATTCTCCTCTGCTTAATCCAGTGCTGGCCTGGGCAGACCCAATGAAGTGGACAGGAGTTTGCTTTCTGAGATGTTTCATGCTTCTCTCATTGCCAGGAAAAGCAAACACGTAACATATGGCTGTGATTTGAATCCTTGATGAGAGAGCACTGGGACTGAACACACAGGAGCAGAAATGGACTGCTATCACAGCTATTGAGGCTTCCTGGTGGAGCAGCAGACTATTTCATTATTCCATGAGATCACTTCCAAGCATAAGATACACAGGGGTGAGTTACAGGATATGGAGGTGTAACCACAGATTTCCTAGGAAAAGAGTACCTTTGTAATGATTCAGAGGGAGTTTTAGAGAAATGTGTGGGCAACATTATGTCAATAACCCTTCGAAAAACATAAATAAATCGTCAGAGGCAGAGAGTCCATACTACCTCCTTTCCACTCTTGTTCCCTTAATTCCCTGTATGAGATGACAGCAGAGAGAAACAGGCTGCCACACTAGAGGCAAACATTCCACCCAGACAATTCCTGTGGAACTGTCTTGAAACTGCTGCATTACTTTCACTGCCCTGGGCAAGCAGGGGAACAGCAGAAAGGAGCATCTCAATCAACACCCTTTGCTCAGGGGCCACAAATGCCATGTGATGGCATGGCATTCAGAAAATACACCAAATGTGCTGTTTCCTAGACTGAGTCCTGGTAGCCCTGAGCTCTGGTAAACACACATTTCTTTAAGCACTGCATTTGAATTAAATATGCAGACAAGATTTTTTATTTGCATAAAACATAGGTTTTTGTTACTTCCTGTTTGAAACCTCTGAAGGGAAATCAGCATCTCAGATACTGGTCTGGTAATTTTGTAGTTGCTGATTTTCTTACAGTGATCACTTCTATGACACCACACGATGCCTTTTATAACTAATGATAACTTGTTTTATGTTTGCTGTCAGCAAGTCAAAGTTCAGTTTTCACATTAAATTATTTATAGAAGATAAATATTTTATGTAATTTTATATATTTATATATTTATATATTTATAAATAAATATCAAAAATTATTTAAAATAAAATAGATTTATATTTTATTAAATTATTTATCCACACTGATGATTGAAATTAATTATGAAGATTATCAAGTTATGTACTGTCAAGATTGCCAAGTTTTTTCTAACCTTACATGTGGCCAGGTTAATGAATGGTTTAGGATGAGTCTGCAGATGCATTGAAAACTTTTTTTTCTGATCCCTCCAAGTATGTTACAAAATTCTATGTCATAGATCTAAGTGACTCTTATTATTAGGGAAACAAGGAAGAACCCTCAAAAATCTAGTTTAGGAGAAAGATAGTAATCTGTTTCCTTTTTGCCGTTTCTTCAGATGAGTGTCAGTTGGAGATGCCATTTAAAAATATGAGCCACAGTTTCCAAGGAAGGGGCAGTGGAAGTTCTCGGTAAAACTAAACAAATTTCTCTCACAATTCAGTTGATCAGTAGCCCAGTGACTCTGTGTGGCTGCCTTTTGTATCCTGTCTACCCTGCAGACCTCTCAGTCCTTTCCGCCTAAAGCAATGCTTTTGAATAACCTTTTAAGTTTTCCTTAGCTGTCATTTCTAGGAAAAGACAGTAGTCACTCATCCTTTTGAGACTGGGCTGACTTGAGGCCTGACTGAGAAAGCAATGACCTGCTTAGTCTTGCATTTCAGTGGGACATCAGCTTTCAAGGATGAGAACACTTGAAGGAGAATCTTTCTTGGCTCTTACTAGGGCTTGTGCTGCATGTTGGAAATTCATCTCATTGTTGTTACCTATAGTTTAACCACTCTTGTTTCCCCCTTCAGCTCTAAAGCTTTTGACATAATTATAGAAGAACAGAAAAATATTTGGATAAATTTATTCTGGCAGCACAGAGTGATATGTGAAGGCTCTAGAGTACACTTTCATACTTTGCTGGTCTAAACACCAGCTCTTTATTCTAGTTACCGTTTTCACATTTATTGCTAGTTCATAACATACTGGTCATTGCATCTTTTCAACAATTTTAAGTAAGGAAAGAAAAATATTATCCATTAAAAAGAGTCTTGGATATGATAGACTTGATAATGGCTATATTAAAGTGAAATAGCAGAACATAAAAATGTGTTGTGTGTGTAAAGAGGAGAAATCAATGGAAAAAAACCCCTGCATACTGCTTGTAAATGCAGTCAATTGTAGTCAATCTTGATAAGAACAGCTATGTATATTACGCTTACTTCAGGGTAACCTCTAGGTGTTCTTGAAGCAGAAGGAAAAGGAAGCAACTGCAGGATTTAGCAAACTGAATATTATTTAACTTAATTACAGCAGATACTAAAATTGAAACATCTATAAAACAGGTAGCCAGATTTTTCAAATGTATGATTATGACTGTTATAGACATTAATCAAATGTCCTGGACATTTTTTGGTTTATGTATTTATAAAATAACGTCTTGTTAGAGTCTTATTGCTAATAATGCTATGTTTGTAATAAATTCCATTTGAATGAGGAAGGTGGAGAGGTGGGATAATACAATGAAATACAAGAAGTTTGCTTTGAAAGAAAACTCACCATTTTCTCAATTGATGTTAGAGCTCTGCAGGTAGTAATATAATGTTCTCTGCCCATTTATTTTTAAAAATAGAATGCTTTCTGAGATAATGTTTTTGAAATAAATAGATAATACAATGCAAAATGTAAAAGATACTGTCAAGAAATGAAGATTCCTGTTTCTGATCTGTCAATTGAAGAGAAGATTAGGAAAAAAAGGAACAAAAACAGCACATATTTTTGAAGTGGCTGTTCTAGAAATTACAGTCTGAATAGAACAAACATTTGTGCAATAATAAGGAGTAGAAACAAGAAAATATCCATGTTGCTTGTAGATATGGAAGAATCCTGGCCTGAAAAGAGAATCTTCCCTTTTAAAGAGATATTCCTGGGACCTGGCTATCCTGGTCCCATAACTCAGTAACTGAATCATTGAAAAAAAATTATTTCCCTATTTTCTCACTCTGTGCTGTTTATCTTTAATAATTACATTAGTGAAAGTTAAGTAACTCTCTGGCCATGTCTACTGTCTTTTATCTGATCCTTCTCTGCGTGATTTCTCCTATCCAATTTTTGTTTCTTGGGTCTGTATGGTTAATTATGCATCAGTGAGAAATGTCTTGCCAACAGATTTGGTTGTATTTGCTTAAAACACCAAAAGTTACATGGAAAAGGGGAGGACACAGAGACTGGGTAGCTTATTCCACTTCAGTAATATAAAATTTTTGTTCCCATAACTTCCAGCTAAGATGTCCTCTTGCCATAGCTTTCTGCAAAGTTTTCTTGAGAGGCATAGCCACAAGGCAAGTATTTTGTCAAAAGTGACAGAAACATACAGACTGAATAATTATTTTAAAAAAAGTCTAAAATTCCCAAAAATTCAGAAAAAAATAATTTTTTTAACAATAAAAAATGAAAAGCAACACCAAAGCCAGTGAAATTTGTTGTGCTTCCTTTAATTGGTGAATCTGAATTCCTACTGTGTTTCTTTTGCAATATTTATTAGAGAAAAATACCTTCAAGAGTTTCACCAAAATTTTATTTCAAGAATGTTTAAATCCATTGTGACTGAGGAGAAATTTGAGGTGTCTTTTAAAAATATTGGGCAAGGATTTTGTTTTAGAAACACACATCTTGAATGATAATTGACACCTTAAGTTTCTGTAGCAGAGGCATACTATAAGACACATTCAGAAATAAAATATTGACTTTTCCTACAAGCTTTTTATCATTGCACCTTTCTTAAGAAAGAAAAAAAACTATTGTACTTCTTTATGCAATTGCACACCTTATGACTAATCACCTAGGATAGTTTTTGGGGACATTATTCATGAAGAAAGGAGAAAGAGAGCAAAAATTCAGTATAAAATTAGGAAATGCTTGAATGGTCTTAGAATACTGAGGAAGACTTATCTGTATTTAAAAGGAATGGTAAGATTTCTGTGCTAATTTGATCAGTTGGTGCATTCATGCTATGAAATATAGCAAACGTGGAGCTCTCTTAACTAGGTACAACTAAGCTAGTTTAGAAATTGGGAGCAGGTGTCATAAGTTACACTGGGCAGTGCCTGCCAGGAACTGTGTTTCAGCTTGGCAGAGTTTCAGATACTATATATCCTGCTTGGTGGGGATGATGACAACATTTCCAGTAATGCCTTGAAAACCTGACCTACCAACAGTTCTATGGAGATTATGTATGTCCATATATGCGTATGCATAAAAGTATGCCCCACAGAGAGAAACTTTTTTCTCAAATACAGGTATTCTAGATGTTCCTTGTATTATTTCTCCTTCATGCTATCTTTTTGTTAACCACTTCAGCACAGTGAGAAGAATTAGCTCACGAATGCCAGTCAGATTTTTCAGAATCACAGAAGCATTTTCAGGCATTTTGGGACTTCTCTGAACTGGATAGTTGAAGCTGCAAAGCTCACTGACAGCCATGTATCTGATTCCTTCTCACACCATTGTCTCAGCTAGATCTAGGGATATTGCTGCAAAATGTTTGTTAAAACCAACTGATATGTAGCAATGCTTATTTTAACATTAAATGCACTGCTTGAGTGCATTTGCATCTAAACATATATGTGGGATGTAATTTCTAATTCATTATACCTAAAAGCATTCATACATAGTGATATAAACAGCTTTAATTATGATCCTAACATAACATAGAAGTTAAAAATATTTTCAGTTAAAATATTGTCAAATAAATATCTTTGAAGAATAAGGAAACAATAAGAATAAAATAATCAGTAAATATAAAGCTTTTTTATTCTAAACTTTGAAGGGAGATATTTCTACAATGGTCTGAAGAAAGGACAGCATGAAGAATTGTTTAGTGTAAAATTGTGATAACTGCATATTGTTTTAAATTAATCTAGTTTTATTAGTTTCCTTTTTCTGTGGGGAATATAGCTAAAATGCACATTTCTGATACCTAAAAATAATTATTTGTTATCTTATTGTGCTTCTTCACAATATTATTAAAGTGTCTTATTGTGCTTTGTCTCTTGAGAGAGGAAAACTATGAAAATCCTGCTTAATCATGTTCTCTGATGTCTGACTTCTTAACTAGAGTAAGAGTCACCTAGTCTTTTAGATAGTATCACAGCTTCTGTATTACTTTCTTAATAACATTATTTTCAAATGAAAAAAAAAATAAGCTTTACTTTGCTGTTTCTATATAAACCAGTGAATGATCTCGTTGATTATTGGGAAAAAAAACAAACTTGCACTTCTTCCCTGCAGTCACCACATATTGTCTTCCATAGCACTATTTTTTTTTCTTCTGATTGTTTTTTTAACCAGATGAAAATTTTGTTAAATAAAATCTATTTGTTTATAGAAAAATATGATAATGCATTCAATGGTTCCTTTGAGACATACTGAGCATATACAGTCCTGCTCCTACACAGGACAATCCCCGACAGTCACACCATGTGCCTGAGAGCATTGTCCAAAGGCTTCTTGAGCTCTGTATGGATCTGTAAGTGAGGGCAACTCTACGAGTCCTTAAGCCAAAGATGCTCCTAATATGAAGCATATATCCTTGGGTCTCCATCCTGTCTGACTGACCTGATTATGACAAACCTTTAAAAGTCTATTGAGCTTTGCAGAGTGATGTATGGAGAATTTATTTCCTGAGTTTGCAAACTGGTTTTTAAAGGTTTTTTGGTACCTATTGCATGGAAGTTATAAATATAAATGCAAATTACTGTCATTAGAAAGAATGAAAGATTAATATACCTAAGAAAAAACATTAGAAATGGCTAAGTCTACCTGAAGGCTAAACTGGCATTTATTAATAGGCCTTATAACATTCCAAACTCCAATATTCATAACCCAAAGTCAGATTATGTTAGAATAATGTCTAAATCAGATGAGGTGGGAGACCATTACTAATTTTAGGGTGTATTTTTTTAAGAAAAGATTAACATTGATGCACAAATAGATTCAAAGATATCTCAGAGATTTCTTTCCCATACATTTAACTCATTAACTGAAAATAACTTTATGAAGAACACACACAAACACTTTTCACATGTCATTGTGCTATGAATATAAATTGCAATTTCAAATCATTCTGGTAGCCTGCTGAGTTTTTGTGGTTTTGTTTTTTAAAGATACATTCAAGATAGTATAATGTTAATCCATCTGAGTACAGGACAAAAAAAGAAAGTCAATAAAGATATTGCAGAAAGGTGGAAATTGCACCTTCCTCTGTTAGCAACAACTTACCCCCTACAAAGAGTTTATTTTCAGCAATTTTTGCTAGGAACTTCTGCAATGATGAAGGGACCCAATTACAATCACCAGAGGACATCTGCTAGTTAGTTTTACAGCAGACAGATGCAGAATTTCTACATGCTTCAAGGTGCCTTCAATTGCCCTTTTATGCTTCTTACCCATTTCATAAGTAGAATTGCAGCTGTTGAATACACTTACAGTGTGTCTGGCATCCTGTGGTGGATGAGGAGCACAGAGTGAGGAACTCCAAATGGCTTTCTGTTAGCATACACAAACTCTGTTACATGTTCATCAGAGAGAGCTCATGGAGAAAGTCTGAACTAGAGTTTTGTACCACAAAAAATTAAGTTTTCACGCTGAAGAAAAAAATGGAAGCATCTGACAATGCTCTGTGGCTGTAAAAATTATGCTTTCTCTTTCCTCCCTCCTTCTTTAAAAAGGAACACAGGTCATCCAGGTTTTTTATAAATATATGTTTTGTACCAGAATTGTCAAATGGTAATGTTAACCAGATGGCTGGTCCTTGATCTTAGATTGCACAATAGCTACAGTCACTGGGAACCTGCACAGATTTTCAGAGAAAATTGATTTGCACTCTTATGTAAAAAGTTACAAAAGAGAAAAGGAACAAATACGTCTTCAAAGTTTATTTCCAATACCTCTAGCTCATTAATTGGGAAGGCAAAGAACACAAACAAGCAGTTTTCACAGGTTTTTGTGCTGTGTTTAGGATTTTCAGAAAAGCATAAAACACAGACAATGTCTCCACATGGTAGGAAGGTACAACCCCTGACTTTGGGGAAAATCTCATCTTCTGTCTCTAATTATCTTACCATTCTACACAGGTTTCAGAACATGCACGTGTATGACCATCCTCTTCAGCTCCCCTCACATAGGGAAGGGCTCACATTCAAATACTGCAACAGGACTTGAGGCTAGTTTATCTTCTCTTTGCAAATAATCTTCAATTAATCAAGGATTACTACCACTCCAGCAAACAAACACTTTTATCTGTATCAATAACCATTTATTGAAAAGAATATTTTATAAGGATCTTCTGTGCAAAAAAGTTTCTTCTAATTCCTTTATGAAAGTTATTGGTGTTTGGTCAGATGGTTAGTTTGGGGTATTTTCTTTCTCAAATATTAGCTACTTTAATCTTCTAACAAATTTTGGAATCTTTGAAATACAAGTGTTTCTGGGTTTCCATTTTAAGCTCCTCATGCAAACAAACCATAACAGTGTTAATTTCTGCCTGTTGTCCATTCACTGAACCTATGAAATTAATTCTTCTCTACTCAGGAATACCTTGACATCAGTACTTTAGATCCTGTAAAGTAAAACTGCAGTTTCAGATTAGAAGGGTCACCATCACTAATAGAGGTCTCTAGCCTTTAGATTTATGAGTTACTTTGTGGAAAGGAAAATCCTTTATAGGTTTTCAGTTTAAAAACTGAAGTGGTTTAATAGAGCCTCCAAGAATCACAGTAAGCTTATCACTGTCTCAAAAATCTGGTTAATGTAATAAAGTTTGGGAGGACCTGATAAGATGTTCAACTTATTCTCATAGAGAGAGGGAAAGAAAAGAAACAAATAAGCTCAAAATAAAGGTAATTTTTTTATACTAAATATAGTAAAGACACCCCGACTGGTTTCACTGTGTATTTATTTAACCTTAAAAGTCTTCAGGTAATGGTGTATCCAAATATTTCATAGCAGAGCAATGCAGCATGCACACATAATTTCCTACACATTAATGCAGTGTACATGCTGTATCTCCCTTATCTTCTCCCAAACCTAATACTGCAAGACCTTATTGCAAGAACTTAGTGCCTGTTGTGACTGTTTAGTCTTGGCTATTGCCAAATTCCCAACAAGCTGCTTCCTCATCACCTTCGTCCACTCTTTTTCCCTCCGCTAATTTTCATTTTCAGCTTCCCTTTCTCCCTAGGTTGGTGTCTGTGTACTTGCAGTCAGTCCCCATAATGGTTTGCACGTAATGTTTCTTCTTCCTCATTCTTTACCCTACTCGGTGGGTCTCCTTCCCATAAGATGCAGTATTTCAGAAGCAAAAACCTCTTCTGCAACCTGCTTCCCGCCTTCCTGTCTGACCTCTGTGCTTTCACTGCTGTTTATCTCACTTTTGCTCCCTACTTCTCTACCTCTGGAGTGTTTTTGGTTGTAAGTATATTTTTCCAGAGCACAAGGCTGCTAGGCTTAGCTTTGGCCCATGGTGGCTCTGGAGCTGCCTGAATCTGCCCCCCACCCAACACAGGTGGGTCTGGATCTGGTCATATGCAAAGAGACAAGAGACCTTCAGGTCCAGCCTCTGAGCTCCATGGGCTCCTTTGGGAGATCTAGCACTCTGAGGCCCACACTTGGGACTGAGGATATGTGGCTCTAGGAACCTATGTGTAACTCCTGTTTCTGCTGCTAGGGAATCTCCACATGGGCAGTCACCTGGACACAGATTCTTTTCCATGGGTCTAGCTTGAAAGGTCTTTCCCATCTCAGCTCAGCTAGATGACCTCAGTTAATAAAGTGGCCCAGGAACAAATGCCATCCCTCCTATATAAAACCCTCTACCAGGGTACCATGCTGCTTGACTGTTAATGTGGTTTCAGGAGGATTGATGGTTTACACAGTCTCAGCATACTCTTCCAACTGAGATTTTTCCAAAATAACTTCCTGGGTGTTGCAGAGAGCTGGGTGCTGCTAGAGACAAGACTATCAGCCCTATCCCCACATCCCCAGGATGGAAGCAGGAAAGACCTGGACAGCATTTCTGAATGTGGGTGGCGGGCAGGATCATGCCCAAAGTGATAAAGTGGGAGTCCAGTGCCACAGCTTCAGAGAGAGCTCCAGGAAACATAGTCAGCCTGTAGCATTTACGCAACCATACCAAGTTTGGTCAGGAAGAGACAGAAATAATTGCAAGAATAACTTAAAAAGAAAAGGAAGCAGAAAAAGAGGTGAAACTGAGGCAACAAAAAGTAGTGCTTGTGTATTTTTATGTCTACATGTAAATTAATTGAATACAAATTTAACAAAAGGGCCTTTCTTAATGCCTCGAGGAACGATTCCTTCTCTTGATAAAGCCTGACTGCAGATTTTAAAGAAATTCTATTTCGGAACATGTTTTTGTGATCTCTTCAAAAGAGGATTTTCCTATTACAAAGTTTCCAGAGACATATTTCCCTCTTTCAATAAGATTAAAAACTATTTTCCTGAAATGAATCACTTTGAAATTAAAATTCCTAGTCCTTATAAATCTGCAATATGAGTAAGATGAGTATTACCACTGAGCGTGGATTGCAGATGAATATGGATAACCTCAGTGGTCAACCTTGATTTTTCTCTGGTACAAATAAGTAGAAAAAATCAGTGATGGTGCTTTGAAGCCTCCAGGTTAACTAAGCCTGAAGAGAAGAGTCAATAGGAATAAAGAGAAGTTTTGACTATATTTAAGGTGTTTGGCCTTGAGAGAGCTGTTGCATGAACTCAGATTGTGATCCCTTCCCCAAGCTGCTTCCAGAGATGGAAGTAAAGTAAGATAGAAGTAAAACACCCTTCTGATAAACCTAGACATAAAAGTGTTGTGTGATATTTCATCAGTAAAAAATTAGCTTTTAATATAATATTTTTCAGGTAACTTTGCCTTTGAATACTGTATTATTGTTTCTGAGCAATGGCGAAGGTGTTGCCACTAAACGTGGTGAAAGGGTGGAGGTGTGCCAAGCTCCTCTTGTACTGTTCCCAGTTTACTTGAACTTGGTAATTTAAATAACTAATTCACAACTCACCATAAATCTAAAATTTCTATTTTCATAAGTGCCATCAGACAAAAGTTGGAAATAGGATACTGCCATCCTGAAAAGTTTTGGATAATCACATTCAGGTCCTGGAAAATAGAATACTGATGTTAGATAACTTGAAAGAAGTTTCAGTCTTTGTTAAGAACATAAATTATACTAATTGTGATAGGTCTGTTGGTATGTTTTTGCTTGGACTGAATTCCTGTGCAGTCTCTCTGTAGCCTGGAGTGCCTCAGGAAAACCTTTCCATTACCTTTTATATATATCTGTCAGAGGCCAATTTTACTGTAGAAGTTTTACACAAAATGCAGCTAGATAAACTGATTGAAACTGTTATATTTTCCAAGCTTTATGGGGGTAGAAAAGAGACCTGAAATATCCTGTCCTTGGGAGCCATGAAGAAAGTTATAGCCCACACTTTTCAAACATGGGAGGAATTTGACACGGTCTTTTTGATTTTACTTTGCCACGTAAACTGTGGCACGCAGGTGTGGCACTTACCACACAGGTGTCTGATTGTCAGGGCTTCCTGAAGACTGAATCTTTTCTTTTTCGCTTTTCGCAGTATACAGCCATAGAAGTAGATGTCACTGGGTGTAGCCTGCTGAAGGAAATAGCAATGTTTAAAATTGTTATTGCTGAGGACCTTAATTGCTTGAAAGTACAGTAATTTCACGACTATAATGCTCACCCTTTTGACTAAAATTTTCTCCCGAACCCAGAAGTACGCCTTATAGTCCGGTGCACCTTATCTGATGTACAAAGTTTGGAAATTTGCGAACCCGGAAGTGCGATCTGCATGCTGAACCGGGACCCGCGGGGGCTGCGGCCATGTGGGGGGAGTCAGGAACTGCGGGAGCTGTGGCTGCCGGGTGGGAGAAACCGGCAACCGGCACTGCCACCGGCCAGGGAGAAGTGGGGGGAAGTGGCACGGCCGCGGGGAAGCGCCAAGAAGCGCTGCGGGAAAGTGCTGAGAAGCGGTGAGAAAGTACTGCGGAAAAGTGGCAAAAAAGCGCTGCGGGAAAGCGGCACAGGAAAGCACCGAAAAGCAGTGAAAAAGTGCCACAGGAAAGCACTGAAAATGAGGCGAAAAAGTGCCACGGGAAAGTGCCGAAAATTGGTGAAAAAGCACCACAGAAAAGCAGCGAAAAACCGTCGAAAAAGCGCCACGGGAAAGCACCGAAAATCGAGAAAAAAGCGCTGTGGAAAAGTGGCAAAAAAGTGGTGGAAAAGCGCCGAAAAGCAGCGAAAAAGCACCGTGGAAAAGCAGTGAAAAAGCAGCAAAAAAACACCATGGGAAAGCGGCGAACAAGTACCATGGAAAAGTGGTAAAAAGCAGCAAAAAATCACCGCAGGAAAGCATTGAAAAGCGGCGAAAAAGCACTGTGGGAAAGCGCTGGGAAGCGGCGCCGCCACCGACTGAGGGGAAGCCGGGAGCTGTGAGCTGTGCCAGTCGGCGCCAGAGGCAGGCAGGAGTGCCAGGGCCCACTGCAACGAGAGGGCGCCTGGGGCTGCGCTTAAAGGCTACATCGATCTTTGAAAAATGTTTGCAAATTGAGCACCTGCCAGTAATTCGTTACTTTGTTGCATGCTGCGCGGCTCTTTGCTACAAAAAATTAGTGCGCCTTATAGTCCAGTGCGCCTTATCTGATCTACAAAGTTGCGAAAGTTGCCGACTCTTGGGGGTGCACCTTATAGTCCGGTGCACCTTGTGGTCGTGAAATTACTGTAGTATCTTTGTTAGTGAATTACATAAAGGTAAGCTATTCCTAATAATCCTGACATTAGGAAAATCTTTAAAATGTGACAAGATAAAAGTGTGCAGAATAC
>PYHW01009260.1:518737-537139 GCA_013186435.1 Turdus rufiventris | reverse complement strand
AACCTCTGTTTTTATCTTGGTAAGAAATGTTGGGCTCTTCCCCCTGGCTGGAGCAACTTCCAATGGGATGAAATAATTTTATCAGTCCTACAGTGGGACTCAATGAGCCATTAGCAGAAAATTACTGTCTGGAGGAAGGATGGGTTGTGAAAAGATAAAGAACAATGGCCCATCAGCAGAATATCTCCTGCAGAGATAAGGATCACTGCCCCCACCCTGAACAGATGGTGATAGAACAGATACATTTTATCACACCCTGCATTGTAACGTGCGGCTTATAATCAGGTGCATCTTATATATGGACAAAAGAACAAAAAGTTGCCAACACCTGGGAGTGCGGCTTATAATCATGAAATTACTGTATTTTTAACCCCCTGCTTAGGATGCACTTATATTAAGTAGCAGTTCTGCAGGCAGGAATTTCCCATGGGACAAGGGAAATGTTTGAGGTACTCACGGTTTATAAACTGTATGCAATTGTTAACCACCATTAGAAATACATGAGATAGCATTAGTGGAAGTACTCCAGAGATGCTGAAGAGGTAGATAATAACTTTTCCTGAAATTTTGTTTTTTCTGTTTCACTTATTTTTTTCATAAATCATTCAAGTCCTGATAGATTTAAAATTAGTTGTGTGGTAGTTTTACTTCCTATTTGCCTGTTTTTTTACAATTCATTAGTGTATAAAATTTCCAATACGGAAAGCACATAATGTTTTCTTCTGCTATGATGATTTGCATATTTGGTGACTTTTTCATCAGCTCATACTGTGCATGTCTTTTTCTTAAATGGAGGGAATGGAAATTACCTAGTTTCTAATGCAAGAGAAAATATTATAAGAAATATTCTAATGAAGAAAAAAAATTTGTGGCATTCTTAGTATTATATATATATATGCCTCCTTTCAAAAAGGAAAACACCAGCAGTAACTGACTTACTTTCCCAGAACGCTGGCCCAAAAAGTATGTATACCTCTATTCACGTCCAAGTGCACTGTTCTGCTGTGGATCAAAGCTAAAAACCTGTCAAAAAAAACTCAACAGCAAAACAAAGGTACAAAATGAAGAATAATAGCTGTAAGAAAATATTAATGTCATCAGAGTAACCTGTGTGAATGGAGAGTAATTTTTGATTTGTTTTGTTTGTTTTCCAGCAGCATTAGCTATTTTAAAGTAAGTACATATTTCTTGAGATGACCTTGCTTCATTAATATCTATGGTCCAAAATGAGGTGCAGTATTACTCCTGTAGGTATGGCTTTCTCTTTTGATTTTAGCCTATTAAGAAAGCAGTTCAGTGCCCACATAAGAACTGTCAGGACTGGCAGACTGGTTCAAACTAAAAGATATGTCACATTAGAAATATTTCAGGTAAACCTGACCAAGTCTGAACCAACGTCAGATTTATAAGCAGTCTTGTCATAAACATAAAGTTAACAAGCTGGTGAAAAAGGAAAAAAAAAAACCTTCTGGGCTGCATAATCTTAATTGTTATTTATAGCTGTAACATATTAGAAAAAAATGCCTGAATTAAAAGGTGTAATTTTAATGCACACTGTCTCTTTAATAATGAAATCCAACAGACAGAAAAGCTGGATCCCTTCTTTCTTGTAGTCAAGTAAGCTTTCATCACTTTTCCCTTGATGTTGGATTACAGAGCAAAGTTAAAAAAGAAAAGTGAACCTCAAGCCAGGTTTTTAAATCCAGAGATAGGCAACAAATTTAAGTGCCCTGATTCTGAAATGCTGAGCCTCTGGCAACTTCCACTTACTTTAAAAGGAGATGCCAGGGGCTCAGCACCTGAAAATAAGGTCAGTTAGTGAGGCACTTCACTGAAGAATGATAATTCAGAGAGAGGAGATCCACAACCGGGGCACAGAATGATTGTACCCCTTTGGGAGAAGAAAAAATTGTGAAGTGAAAAACAGAGGCTTGTCACGGTAACACTCCTTACTGTTACTAAGCAGGAAGTTCAGTATCCACAGAAGAAATAAAAATTAATTTATTTTATAAAATATGAATATTAATATATTAGAACCTTTAAAAAAAGAAAAATAAAATAATAAGAAGAAAGTATATCAAACACAAAACAAAGAACAAAATACTCACACAAACAAGGAGTGGGAGTTTTAGGGGACAGTATGATTTGAAAAGTCGAACTTCAGACCACTGAGTTGTGGCTTTGCCTTCTACTGGGCTAGTCCGCCTCTGAAGACTTTCATCTCAAAATTGCATTTGTTCACCCACTGTACAAGAAACCTATCCACACACAGAGCAGAAATACTTATTTACTCCTTCTGCCAAGTAGGGACCTAGGTGGCAAATGCACAAAGGCACACAGAAGATGTGTTTATGATCTCAGGCTATTAGCAGGTCTCACTTAAGTCATGACTTGACTAAGTTGTTATAGGCTCCTTTCTGCCTTTAGAGGCAGATGTAGCCCAAGACCTAATAAGACAAGCTTGTGTGTAATGATCTTTTTGTGGGCAGGGGCCATCTGAGTTGGGGTGTACTTTTACTATTAGAGTGAGTAAAGGCCATTGTTTGAGTAAATTCTCACTGCAAAACTGGTCAAAACTGGAGATGTAGCTGGCTTACCATGCAACATCCTTGTTAAAAAGAATGTCATCTTTTCAGTTCCCACCACTTCAAGGATTTAGATCATCAGTTTTCTATTTTTACATTCCTATGGTTGTTTCTTTCATTGCTTGACAGCTTTGTTCTTTAGCTTGTTATTTGGGAATTCTACCACATTATTAATCAATATAACCCCATTTTTTTTTCTTTTCTTTTTTTCCCCCCTACACTCAGATAGAAATTCTGCATGTCAGTCTGATCCCATCAAAAGCATGAATCTGGGATGAGGAGGCTCCATTAAATTAATTTTGCCTCTTAGTTGCATCCTCTAGCTAATTGTAGTAGTACCTTGATGTGTTTTGTTTGGAAATTAATAACGTTGAAAGGCAGGAAGTAAAAAAAGACTTTTCATCAGCTCTCTCAAGTTACATTGCTCTAACCCTCCATTTCCTTTTGGGCTCCAACATGTATTTTTTACCAGATTTTTCCTCTTAATTTTGAGTCTTCTGCATTTCCTCAGTACTAAGGTAACTCATGGTATGTGCTGTGCTAGCAATCACATTAAAAGCACTGATTTTCAAGGGTTCTTTATTGAGCTGTGAAAATTTGCTCTAGGCAGACATTTGCCTTGAGGCTGTGATGCAGAAGGAAGCTTGTGCAATCTCCAAGGCCATTTTATGACATTGTTTCTTTCCTGCAAGTGTTCAGCCTGAAAGTTCCAGAAATTTAATTTTTGTGTCCTGATCTGCTGACACACTGCTGAGTTCTGTCTATTTACTCCAGGGATTTGGAGGAGTTTTCTGTCAAGGAGCACCAGCCAGCTCAGAGAATCCAAACTGGGCCTTTCTCCTTGCAAAAAATGCTGGTGTACATTACACATTTCAAATCAACCTGCCTCACACTGCTTTGAGGGTAACCCAGATGCCCACAGTCACCTGCCTTAAAAAGGTCCTGATTTACATAATTGAGCCTTCCAGCAAGTACACTTTTCCTCTCTGAAACAGATTCATAAACTTGCTGGATTCTGGACAAACTTTGCTTGGAGACAGAGGTTACATTTGTGTATTTGTAAAAAGCTAACAGTCTGGGAAATGTAAAATCCTCCAGATAAATGTCAAAAAAAAGAGAAACCACTACAAAAATGAGCATGAAAAAAAGTAATGAGAAATTCTTGATTTAATGTCTCTTTGTTGTGCTTTGTTTTAATTGTCTAAGGCTATGTTCTAATGCTCTTGGACTGAGTAGTCTCAAATGTAGGACAGCACTGAGCAGGAGCTTCTAGATAATCTTATGGGGATTTTACAGGATCTGCAGAGCTGGGGACCATAGCAGCCATTACCTTATAAAAATAAAAAAGACTAGGTCCAGGGTTAATCACGACACGAACTTTGTGAAAAGATTATATGGGAGCGCCCTCTTCTTGGCTAGGGCGGAGTTACAGTAATTTCACGATTATAAGCCACACCATTTTTACTAAAATTTTGCTCCCAAACCAGAAGTGCGGTTTACATTCAGGAGTGGCCAATATATGAACAAATTTTGGAAATTTCCTGTCCCAGAAGTCTGAACCCACAGCGGCCCCGAGCTGAGCTGGAGCCTGCCCGGCCCCGGGTGACAGGGCAGTGGCGGTGCAGCAGCAGTGCTGCCTGGGCCCTGGGGAGCGCGGCAGTGCTGCCCAGCCCTGGGAATCATGGAGGCACTCCACGGCCCTGAGAAGCGTGGCAGTGGTGAAGCATGCCGTACCCCCGTTTCCTGGTGGCAGCGGCCAGGCACACCTCTCTCCCTCTTCCTGGCGGCACCACCGGGCATGCCACTCTCCTTCTTCCCGGCAGCAGTGGCCGGGCACGCCACTGTCCCTCTTCCCAGCAGCAGCGGCAGTGGCAGGGCACACCGCACCCCCGCTTCCCAGTGGCTGAGGCAAGCGGGGCAGGGGCCACTCCCTGGTGGCCACCCTGAGCATGGCCGAGCCAGTAAACCCCGTGATCCTGTGGTTCTGTTACTAATTGGCAACTGTGAAAGTTGCACACGTATCCTCGCTGTGAACGAAAGTGTGGCTAATAATCCAATGCGGCTTATATATGGAAAAAGACCTAAGTGTTGCTGACACCCGGACCTGTGGTTTATAATCCAGTGCAGCTTGTAATCGTGAAATTACTGTAATTTTCTCCTTGTAGCTGATATAGTGCTATGCTTTGGTTTCAATGCAACGACTATGTTCTTTATTGATTCTTGCACTGAAATGATTGCGTGAGGTATGGGGAGACTATCTGTGATACCACAACTCACACTTGTACTGGTCAAGGAAGGAAGGAAAGAAGAAAGGAGGAAAGTGTTGGTTCCAGTAGAAGTGACATGGTGTGACAAGGTTCCTATTTGAAATCAAGTGAACCAACACAGAAATTAAGGCTGTGATTGTGATGTTCAGATTTTTTCGGAGCAAGGTAAAATACCTGAGTTCTGACTCTGGAGAAGGAAGAAGAAGATGTGGGAGAACCTGGGAGTTTCACTTACCTAGCATACAAATGCAAGGACAGAAGGTGCTAAGGGTACATACAAACACTAGAGAGCTGAGAACTGAGGAAGGTAGTTAAATATGTTTGTTTACTTGAGCTGCCTTAGATGAGACAGTGGCCTCTGAGTAAGGCCCAGATGTTAAATGAGGCAGCATTATGACTTGAAGTGCTGATTAACACTCCATCCCTTTGGCCAGTGGGGAGATCAGTTTTCCTCCTCACAAATTACATTATAGGATCCTATGCAAGTAAGTGTTTCTTAGATTATTCTGACCACCTTTGCAAAGCACAGCACTGATATACAGTGAAAGCATAGAAAATTGTGTTGTAAAGTATTGCTACAGGTATGTAGTCCAACATTTTTCTCAATGCAGGGCTTACTTCAAAGTTATGCCCAATTACTAATGGCTTTTATTCAGTAGTTTTGGAAATTTCAAGGAATGGTACTATAACAGTCTTTGTGTACCTGTTGCAATTTTTAATCACTCTTACTGTGAACCACTCTTATTTTTTCATTATATCTATTTAAAATTCCATTGCTTCTTCCCCAAAGCAAGGAGTACCTCAGAAATAGTGTTCCAAATACCAAGCCATCTCTGATCTTCATTCGTATAAGTGGAGTTCATATTTCTGACACAATTTGCAGTATGACCACACTTTTTTGTAGCTTTTCAAATGCAATCTGAACAAGAATTTTTTATGTTAATATAAATTCTGTCAATCATTTTATAAAATAGCCATATTATCTTTAATGTTAAAACCTTGATGTTAGCCTACCATTTCTGCTGACCTTGTACTATTTGTGAAAAACTAGCTTTGAATAATATTTTAGATGGATAAAAATATGCATGAAAGAATTTTTAATATAAAATTTCCTGTTTGTTGTTATAATTTGAAATATGTTTTAAAAAATCTCTTTAAAGGCACATTTGTGTAAATTGTGAAAATATGAAGTACACAGAAATTATATATGTATTACATAAGAATTTAGCAAAATGTGTTTTACGCTGCTAACTTGTTGTAGCATAGGCTACGGATGATGAGTCTTGATATAATAATATACTGTACAGGGAAAATCTTCAGAAAAACAGGGAGTCTTTCCTGTCAGTAACCTTGTATAAAGTAAAATAAGTTAGTCATAAGATTTTAACTGTAATAGATTAGCCATAGTTTTCCAAAATTTCCCCAAAATCGCCACAATATTTTGAAAACGTTGGGCTAAATCTCTTCTTCCTAAAGAATGAAATCAGTAGTCAAATGATAAAGGCTGAAAAAATATCGTTTTGGAGCTCTGGATATCCCTGGGAGGTTTGCAAAACGAATGAAGGAGTATATTAAATTTTGAACATTTTGGCATACAATCAGGTTTTCCAGGCAGAAGCATAATCTTGTTTATTATACCAAACTAACACCAAAATATATCTGTTTTTTACAAATATTTCTGAAAGTCACTTCGGAAGCAGTGAAAGAATGTGTTCCTTTCACAAGACATATATTTTAAGTATGTATATATTTCTGTAGGATAACAAGACGATTTAGTCAGGAGGCACTTAGTAGAAAAATCATTACAAGACTGTTAAACCTGAAGAAAATACCTTTGCTTAGGTTGTCTATGAACAGTACATTACGAGAAACTTGGCTAGAACATGAGTCTACTGTAATCGCAAAAATATGTTTGCATCATCCTTATACTCTTCCCTAAGCACCTGTCTTTGGCTCCAGTCAGATGGATTTTTGCTCTGCTCTGGTTCACCCACTCTCATATCCATTGGCAGAAAAGCAGTTGATTATTATCTCCATTCTTATTATGAATGAATATTGTAACTCTGATCCCAGTCTAATGTAATGAAAGAACAATGGGTCTACACTTTGCTATCTATGATCAAACCTTGGTATTTACCAAAAGCAATCTCACAAGTTCAACTACCTAAAATTTACTTACAGCACAAGGGCAAACAAGCAAATCTCTTTTGATAAAAATATGTTTCTTTGCTAAGTAAATTTCTTTTGGTTTGTTTATTTTTGTACTTTCAGCTACATAAAATACAAAGCACAAGTGTTCAGTTGCTGAAGGTGTCAAATGGAAAACATATAAGTTTATGTTTAAATGAGCCTGAATCTGTGTTCTACACCTCAACTGGAAATGGATTTGAAATTGACAAGCAAAACAGCTGAACATTATGTGCACTTCTTTGAAATGACCAACTTCAGATCTCAACATACTCTAAACTCTTAAAGATAATAGGCCAGATAAAAACAAAGATTCCAAATTGTGCAGAGCTTTTTACTGTAGGTTGTCATATAGCAATTTTAAAATCAATTTGGTGTAATTCTCTCCAAATTCACGTTTCCTACTGTGGCTTCCTAGTGCATACTAAGTCAGAGTATCTGTATTTTGTATGCTTGGGAAGATGTTGTATCTAGAGGAAATATTCTGAAAGTCATGCAGCAACCTAATTCTATATGCTAAGATACTTAGACAACATATGGCAGCATACACAGTAATGGCATTTTGTAAACTGCAGCTCAGTAAACTAAATCTGGACTAAGTTCCAAGGTCATATTCTTAACTCTGTTGCTTATACAGTGTGTCCATTTAAACTAATATTTCCTATTTGAAAATTGTAACTAATTATCCTTGTTTTCTCTGTATATTTTTGTCTATCAGAGGTAAACAAACAAAGGGAGTGGTAGATGAAAGAAAGCCTGTCACCAATCCCTAAAGGATCTAAAGTACATAGCTCTCAGCATCCTTTTATTTCCTTACTTCCTTATCTTATTCTCTAAAAAGCTATCCCAAAATTTGATGAACTGTGGTTTAGATGCTAAATAAAGTGAATTTTTCAGAAACTCTGTATACACTGTTGATTTCAAGGGAATTGTGTCACTGTATTTAAAGCAGTATTTTCTGTTTGAAAGCTTAAACTTTATTTTGTTTCTGTATATAATATATAATTTTATTTCCAGCAATAAGAGAGAACTTATTATCCATAATTAAGAGCTTGCATTTCCTTAAAATTAAATGCAAACCTCCAAAACCTATTTATAGATTGTTAGATTCTGTAGAATCTGTAAATTCTCTTGTACTTAAAAATAAGCTTTATATTTTAAGCAATATAGACATTAAACTTGCAGCTTAGATCCTGATTTCAAAGGAAATGAGGATTTAGGACAATATTGAAAAAAATACAAAAAAAAATTTGCAAAGTTTCATTCCATTATTAATTGTTCTACTTGACTGAAACAGTTTATGTAATTTAAAATCAATTTGGTGAAAGTCATTTTATCTCATTTTGACATGCTTTTTTTTTCACTCCATTCAGGATGCATAGCTTCAACGAAGCGAATGTGAAATACATACCACCGCCAAGCATCTCAGCTTTGGTTAAATTTCTGGTGTGAAAAAAAAAAAACAAAAAACAACAACAAAAAATACACCTCCCAAACTTCACTGTGTTACTAATTAAGTTTTTTGTTTGTTTGTTTTAGTCCTATGGCCCTCTTTCTGCAAAACCTGCTTTAATAGGTTCCTCAGCAAATTGTGAAGGCACCTTCCACCTAATTTTTGGAGCAAACAATTTTGTTTGCTTGTTTGAAAAATGGATGCTACTTTTAATCAAATTTCTTTGTACTGGAATATTAATACATTTTTTGTGGTCTTCTTAAGTACTACAGAATTACACTCAAAAAGTTGAAGCATTTGTCCTTCTAAATTTCTTAAGACCATTTAGTGTGATGCTGGGCTCTTATATGCTTCTCTTTTTTTGAGCTGAGGACTTATGCACCACCCTTCAGAATCACTGCAGCAATTCTCTCAATGTGTTCCAGAAGGCATGCATATTTTTAGATGAATGACATATAGTGCATCAAAGACATGGTATTCTTCAATGTTTTCTCTAGTCTTAGATTAAAGGGTTCAAGTAACAATCAAAAGTAACAAACATGCATGGGCTTTTAAAGCCAGTATTTTTTCCTTTCATAGTCAGGCAATATCAGTGAATTGTTTAGATTCCTCCCTTCAGTTTTACTCATTATTCACTGAAAGTCTGATTGATTTATTGAGGAGTAAGTAAAGGTTTTATTTCTTTTTTTAACAACTCACTAGATTACTAATAATAATAATAATAATAATAATAATAATAATAATAATAATAATAATAATAGATTACAAATAATTCGCTTGGCATAAAAGAACTTTAATTATTCTAATCATATTGAAGTTTTTGTAGCAGTTGTGGAGGAGGAAAGGGCAAGGAGATTGCTTTAGAACCTTTTAATTTCCGCTGTTTCCTTAAATGCTAACTGGTAAAGGAATCTAGAGCAGAACTTAAATAATTAAAATGAAAATGCCCATATTGTCTTTTTTTTTTTTTTAATTGCAAAAAAACAAGTTTCAGAGAAAAAAAGTGTACTAAACAGGTATCACTCAGTCAGTACATTGCAGTATGTGCTTTCAGAAAGCACAGATCACAGATGAGCAATTCAGCAGTACCACAGTCTGGGTCAGCAGAAAATGAAAATAATTAATTTATATCTTGCTGATTCTTAGGCTGTGCAAGTTGAATTTTTTAACCTGTATGATCAAAGGTAGTAGAAAAAAATGAGGACTGTAGGTATATTGTCGTTTTTGAAAGATATCAAGAAACAGTGAAGCTAGTACTAAGTATGAGAAGACTTGTAAAAATTCTGCTTTTGTGTGGTGCACATTTTGTTTTCAATATTTTTTTCCTGAAAGGCGTTATTTTTATGTTATTGGTTGTGGTTGTTATTGGTTGTGGTTGGTGTGTACTGATTTCAATCAGTAATTTCTTTAGGAAGAGGATTACAGTACTTCTTTCAGTTGACCCATCCACACAAAGCACAGTCTTAATGTCTTTTCCGAAAAGAAATAACATGCCCTTGTTAATGTTTTGTGTAGGTGGGGGTGCTGCTCTCCAGTTTTTGATTTGAAGGTCTAGCAATGCATAGACCTTGGTGAACTCCTCCACTTGAAAAAAAGTAGTGGTGCTTTCACCTGGAATAAGTATTTCACCACATGGACCAATTCCTTTTGTTTAAATCAAAGTCCTTTTATCTATACTCACCTCTAGAGTAGTTTTATTTTGAAAAAAAGAGACAAAAAATCCCCCAAACACCCAATAGAAAAGTTGCTTTATTCCACTGCTATTAATTCAATGCAAAAACTTACATCCTTTTCTCTATGAAGAGAGTTAAATTAATGATGAAAACTAAAATTCTCCTCTTAGTTTCCTATTTGCTACTTATTCATGCAGTTCATTAAATCCTGTGGGTTCCATCAAATTTCAGGCTCTGTTAAGCATGTGTTTTGAAGGACTGTAAAATGTGATTATAGGGAAAGACTTTAAACAATAGCTAAAATAACTAAGACGTACAGACAGACCACATGCCCTTCCATAATTTCTTTCGTAGTAAATTTGATGGCTGATTTTACCTCAAGGCAATATTTCCACCAGAGATAATGGCTTATGGCAAAGAGTTATTCTGTGTTAATGGGGTTGCAGAGACTGTTGATCATTCCATAAAGGAATGACAATAGCTTGTGTCTGACCCTGTCAACCCTCTTGGTAAAACCCCACCATGCAACACCAGAATTCTGATCCAATTCTGATTTTGAATTTGTTTTGTTCTTGTTCTTTTTCTTTATACCTGGGTATGATAGCAGAAATTAATAGCAGTGATTAACATACTTAAGGACACACTCTAACAAGCCTTGAAAACCTTATGGAAATGATCTCTATCTTAGCTTCTCTGCTAATCTGGATGAACAAATTTAAAAATAAACAGTTTAAGCACATGTCACAACTTATTAAATATTTTTTAAAGTTTTTAAAACTTTTCATGCCTATATTCATAACACATTATTACCTCTATCTCTAGCTCTTGAAAATAATTCCCGGAATATTAAAGTAATTACATAAAGGTGTATTAGGAATTCTTGTGAGGCCAGATAAATAATTATTTTGTCATTCCACCATACCTACACTTCCAGCTGAAATTATACCTTTGTAAATTAATCAACAGGAAAATTTGAGTTGATTTTTCAACTTGAGTTGAAAATTTTAAAATAATTTTAAAAGGAACACAAGACACTTAACTGACATTTGATACAAATTTTCTTTCCAGTTTTGTTTGCAAAGACATTTACTAAGAATCAAATAACAGAATATGTTAAGTTGGAAGGGACCCAGCAGGATCATAGAGTCCAGCTACTGGACAGGATGTCCCAAGAGTCACACCATGTGCCTGAGACTATTGTCCAAGCACTCCTTGAGGTCTGTCAGGCTTGGTGCTGTGACCATTTCCCTTAAGAACCTGCTCCAGTGCCCAACCACCCTGTGAGTGAAGAGCCTTTCCTTGATATCCAACCTAAACCTCCCCCAGCTCCTCTTGAAACCATTCCCTTGGGTCCTGTTGCTGGTCACAAGAGAGGAGAGATCAGTGTCTGCCCCTCCTGTTCCCCTCACAGGAAGCTGGAACTGCAGTGAGGTCTGGCCTCAGTCTACTCCAGGCTGAACAGACCAAGTGCCCTCAGCTACTCCTCATAAGGCTTCACCTCAAGGCCCTTCACCATCCTCACATCTCTCCTTTGGACACTTTCTAATGGCTTTATATATTCCTTGTATTGTGAATCCAAAATTGCCCCCAGCTTTCAAGATGAGGCTGCCCCAGGTCAGAGGAGAGCAGAGGGTTCAATCCCCTCCCTTGCCTGGTTGTGATGCTGTGCCTGATGTCCTCCAGGACATGGGTGGCCCTCCTGGCTGCCAGGACACTGCTGGCTCGTGTTCAACTTGTCATCAATAAGGACTCTCAGGTCCCTTTCCATGGTGTTGCTTTCCATCATCCTATTCCCCAGGCTGTGCATACGAGTCTGCTCTGGGATTTGTACATATTTAATACTCACAGGCCAGCCAGGGGAATGGAGCTCTCTGTTTGAATAATATTAGAGATCCTGTTTCACTACTTCATGCAAAGATATTACAAAAGGCTGGATTGGATCCAAGTGAATACCCCAGAGCTGTAGACAGGAAGCCAAAGCCATGCAGATCTTAGCATTATAACAGAAATACTTTCCAGTTTCTTTCAAACTTGCTAAATTTGAAACATCAAGCCTATAAAGCAATATTTAAGTAAAAATGATAAGACAGATTTTATTGGTATAATCGTTAGAGATGCAAAAATAACCAACCCAAACAGTTTTTATTCTGATTGTGACTATTATTTAAGTTTTTTAAAGATTTCCTGATAGCATTTGCTCCTCTATCTTTTATCACCTCATCACCTCATCAAGGTCAAAACCCTCTCCTTTCATTTTGTGAATCTCTTATTAGTGAGAATTAATAAAAAAGGATTATCTGAATAATGGAAACTGAATATTTTATTTAAATTTCTACCTTACTTTCAAGATTTTCTTTTCTTTCCAAATATATCCCTTGCCAGTAATATTTTTTTTTATTATTAAAGCAGTTTAGTATTTGTCCTGGTTTTGGACAAATTATTATTTGTCTGCAAATAATTTTTATTAGTTATTTTTTGCAGTAGCCAGCGGGAGCATAACCCAAACCCAGAAGTTACCTGTACCACCTCACACCATCCATGGAGTGGGTGGGCAGAAGGGGGTCCTTTCCAGTCAGGGTAACATCAGCTTTCACAGGGTGGGCATTTGTGTGTGAATTGATCATCTTTCTTGCACACTGTGTTAACATCAATATTGATATTGATGTTGATACTGTTTATTTCTTATCTCATTGCTTTTCCAGTAAATTGTTCTTACGTCAACCTTTGACCTTTACCTGTGTCTCCAATTCTCCTCCCCATCCTGCTGCAGAGGGAGGAGATGTGGGGAGGCAGAATGATCCAGGAATGTGTTGTTTAGCAGGAGCAGTAAATTGGGGAATATCATTCTTAAAATCACAACAGTGTGGTAGTGATAAATTCTTTCCTCACACATAAAAACATGTTAGATTTGGACATGATGGTAGCTTTTGTTTTTTAGTTTGGTTTATGCATCTTTCATCCCACGGTATTCTGCAGAGTGGTTATGCCATTAAATATTATCTGGCATTACAAAGAGGATTTCCAGGGTAATTAATTATATCCTTTGGTTGCACCAAAGCACCATCATACAGGTATCAGGTACTGATTCAGGTAAATTCTTTCTCATTATTTTTCTCTTCTCTCTTTTTGTAACAGTCATGTCCTGTCATAGGAAGTATGTTGTTGCCCATGGCATTTCTTTCAGATACATAATTTAGGAATGTACAAGCAGCAACATGTAAAAGGTTGCAAAAGAGATGGATTTTGTGTATCTCTAACAGATTTTTAATGGAAAATATGTCAGAAAATTTGTGCATCCAATCATTTTTAGTATACTATCCTTCCATTTCAGCTTTATATTACAGTAGTCATTGGATGCAAGTCCCAAATCTTGTTTCAGCCTGCACTCTCAGTCTTGGCTTTTGTGCTTTCTTTCAACTTAGATATACAAGTTCTCCAGCATTGTATATGACACAGAAAAATATATTTTACAATATCCATTTCCTGCAATGAGTCCCCAACAGTCAAGAAATCTCAAGAGGGATATAAACTGAAATTCTGTGTTGCTGTAGAAAAAGCTGCAATTCTAACATACAGTATTTAGGAAATAATTCTGGTTTTTGTAAGCCTGTGAGGCAAAGCACCCTGTTAATATCAAATATTATGAGGCATTGCATTGGTGGCAGATAAAATATTTCAGTTTATTACAATTAAAAAGTTTTTTAATAGATTAGCATTGAAGTGTTTTTTGGTGTTTTGTTGCCTCTAAAAATTTTGTGCATCCCTAAGGTTTAAATTAAAATATTTGTGGCAATAGGTCCACCCATGACTTATCATTCAAGAACACCACCTCTTGGTGTGACTGGAAAAGGTTTCTGTGCCTAATGTGTCAAAGGGGAAGACATTGCCCAATTCACCTTTTATGTAAAAATAAGCCAGGGAGAATTCTAGATGTTAATGCATTTCCTTTGGGTAGAAAGTAGCTTTAGAAAGTCTGAAAAATGAGTCATTTTCTTCAAGTTTTGCATCTCTGCTCTGGGAGATAGAAAACAAAAGTTTCACCCATAAAATCTGCTCAACAGAATACTACCAGTCCTAGAACACCATGCACAGGTTGTGGTGGTGAGTGCTGCCCTGTGCATGTGCTTGGAGGTGTTTTTCAGCACAGCCTCTTAACCACTTCTATCAGTGCTCGACTCGGTACAAGCTCTCTATTCTGTAAGCATAATTTGCCTTGCTGTGAAGTTGCAACTTTCCTTTGTTGATTTATCCCTGCTCATAAAAAAGATTAAGCACAAGTGAAACACAGTTTAATTTTTAATTATATCACATACTAATTTCCTTCAGAAGCTTAAAAAAAATCACTAATATTACATTATTAGTGTTACATACATTAGCAAATACATTAACTATGTGATCTGGCTATTAAACATTAGTGAAACCTATTGTAAACAAGAGGTCAAATCTTAACCATATGTGTGATTACTGGAGTGTTCAAATGTAGCAACTGTTTTCCTTGGAGAGTGATAAAAATAGGGGCACTGCCAAGCAGGTTGAAGGATTGAAGCCAGACAGCTAAAAAATATTAATGTAGAGACTTATAGAATGCGTCTTGTTTCCAGTTTTCCCAGATTGTTAGATATATAGAAAAACTGCAGGTAGAAGTTTGTGGAAGTCCAAGCTATTTCTTACTTCTCTTGAGTATTAGAAAAAGCCTCAGTGTTTCATTCAGGCTATTATTATTAGCTAATACTGTTTCATAGAAGGACTAACTAGTTTCTATCTTGACCATTCTGTATATTTTCAATATGATAAAATTGGTCCACTCAGTTCCTAAAAGAATAGGATGAAATACTATATTTTTCCAGCACACCCTTTTCTTAAATTTTCTTTCACAAATTGGCTCTTCTTGTTTTGTTTCTAATACAGCATATTTGTTTCCAAGAACTGCATGTAATCAGCGTTGTAAGGATTTGAAACATGTTAGTATGACTGTCACACAAAGTCATATTTAAGCAGCTTAAAAATAATTGTTCAAATACCACCAAAAAAGACTCTGGAAAACATTTATGTTTTAGTCTCATTTTTCAGTCAGGAGTAGATGCACAGATTGTAAAGGTTAGTCTTATTTATTAAGGTATTTAATGTAGTGCTTTGGCATTTTCTAATTTTTTTTAAATTATTGGCTTATATTGTATGTGATTTTACACTGTGTTTATGGTCCTTTGGATTGTTTGTTTAGTTTATTTTGATGACTATCCCAAGCAGCAGGCCAATGTGTTTTTTAGGTAATCCAGACTAATAAGTAGGTGTTACCTTTAAAACTGGGAAATAATGACCACCTGCCACTAGAATACAAATTCATATAAATCACATCTCAATATGCAAATCTGTTTTGTGATTACTGCTGCAAGTCTGTGAAGCCCAACAAACAGAAAATGCTAACATTTTTTCTTTCAGTGTTCAAAACCTTAAAATAAATGAAGCATGTGTATTGAGTGTCTTTGCCTGGGGTTATCTACACAGGGGCTATTAAGAAGCCTTTTTTATCTTCTTTTAATGCCTATTTTCTCATGTCTAATGAGGAACTTCACTTAAAATATAACACTTCACGGGTTTGAAAATATATTTCTATAATACTAAAAAGCTATTATTATGCATTAAAGGCTTTTAATGCTGTTTTTATTGATGTGCTGCACTGTATAGAATAAAATTTTGTAGTGTGGGAATTGCTTGTTTAATTAATTTTTACTTGAAAGTTATATTTTGGCTTCACTAAAAACAACCTAGAATCCTGATTAAAAAAAAAAAAAAAAAGAAAAATAAAAGCAGATATCTCTGAATTTCAGATTATCATGCTGATAAGACTACTTATTAATAATTTAGAATTGTGGAATTGCCATAAATTTTTCCTCTTGTAAAAGTTCCTAAAGTTTCATTACGCAGATTTTTGGATTACCAATTACAGTGTTTCTTCTACCCTGACGAAACTAGATCTTCGTGCTTCTTTGTTGAAATTCAAGTAGTTTGGTGAGTTAAAATTATTTTTGTGGCAGCAGTCTTGTGTCAAGGAAAAGGGGGAAAAAACAAATAATGGGAAAAAAGCACAACTGAAAATTAGTTTAGGCTTGTTAGCAGTTATGTTAACATGTGCTGGAATATTTGGTGAAAACTTACATCTTGCAATATTCTAACTGCAGGACATGATAGAATTAATCTTTGCAGATTACTTTGAAGTAAACTACAGACTAAACTCTTGCTGTAGGTTCTGTAGATTTTTTGTCTACTTTAAGCACTTATCTGAAATGCCCTTCAGTGCTGGATTCGAAAATGCTATCACAAGACTTTTCAGAAATGTAATCTGAAGGATTCATGATTTTGGAGCAATCTACCTCTAGATGAAAATCCTATAAATGGATCCAAAAAATAAAGAAAAATTGGAGGCATTTGATTTTATAAATTAAATCACTTTCCCCTGTTTACCACTTTTTCCCTTTCCCTCAGAGCACAGTAGGTCTTCTGTATAACTTAAAATACCCAAACTCTTCAGTTACAAAGGAGAATCTCTGGGCAGTCCAGCAAAGATTGACTTCAGAACTTGAGCAGTGGGATTTCCAGGCACTTTCGTCTCATGGGCATTATAACATCTCTGTCTGTGCACCTTCCTGAGAGGATGATGAGTATATGTTTGGTATTTCTCAGTCTTTCTTGGAGCAATGTGATTTAACTTGGATAGAGAAAATTTTTAAGTGTGAGGTTTTTAGTCTGCTGGTGTCAGAGTATGAATCAGGGTCTCAGAAATTCAAGTGACTTAGTTATCCAGGTCCTGGACAGAGGAAGTCTCAAATGCCTTTAAGGTTAAAAAAAAACAAAAACAAAAAAAAACACAGAGAATGAGCTGCTAATTCGATTACACTCAAAAGATTTTGTTAAATATAAGATTTCTAAGTTTAACAAATGTGGTTTTTTTTTTTGCCAGATTTTCTTTCCAATAATTGAATGCTTTTGTTTGCAATGTCATTGTTGAATTTCTCCAGGTACCTAATGTGCCGCATATGCATCATGGCTACAATTTTTGAGAATAAGTTCAAAGTTTTTGTTGCCATAAAAGACCTTAAATTCTCTGTATCTGTAGAAAGCAAGCTTTATGCATGCTCAGGTATCACATAATAATAAACTTAAATTTTAGTCTCACAGATTCTGCCGTTACTGAAACTGTATTTAGTTTCTCAGGTAGATATTTGTTCCTAAGAAACATACAATGGGTAGATGCAAGTGTCCAAGATCTTGAGATAGACCTCATTATAGCCAGGTCACTCCTGACATATTTATGTCCAAGTTGTCAGATTTATTCAAAACAGAGGTCTTCTACATTATTTAACTGCCCAAAGAGTTTGTTTTCTCAAGTTGCATAAATATTTCCTGTCCAGCTTACAGTGGAACTTGAAAACAGTTAATAATCTTTAGCCTCTTTATGTCAAGTGATGTACGACCTCAGTCAAATTTCATGTTGAACAAACTGATTTACTTGTCAGAGTCCTTATCTCTAAATTACATTTTCTAGCTCTTTAATGATTGCTGGTTCTCTCCTAGATTCTTCCATTCTTGTGTAAATTTTATTGAGAATTTTGTATTTCTTAATTAATATGAGCAATGTCTAAAAATATTTGAAAACCATTGCAAATATAAAGATAATAACTACATAGAACTAATTACATTTATGGTATTTTATCAATGTATTAAAATTCAATATGCAGAAATATTGTAGTTCTTTTTATTAAAGAAATTTAGGCAGATAAAGAACAGAATGTAACTGAATTGGAGATGAAAACTTTTAAAATATAAGAAATATGCATACTAAGAATATAGCTTAATTGAATGAGTATGTAATGTATATAGCAAGTTGAAGAAAGACCTGTTAAACTGAGAAGTTTGCAACTAGAGCTGCAAAGTGGTATTTTGGTATTTACCAGTAAAATTATTGCATCTTTGAAAACAAGGGGTCCTATGAAACAGACAAAAGAATAATCATTAAGCCACAGCTTAAGCTGCCTGGGGAAAAATGCCTCCTTTGGTAAGAAAAATATCAAGTATAAAGATTTTGTTGTTATTATTAAATTACCATTAAAACCTGCAGTAGTAAGAATGTTTTAAACTGTGTTGAACTTACCAAAGTTTTGTTGTTGATTTTTTGTTGATGTGGTTGTTTTGGTTTGGGTGGGGTTTTTTTTGTTTTTGTGGTTTTTTTTGTTTTGGTT
>PYHW01009260.1:492446-510818 GCA_013186435.1 Turdus rufiventris | reverse complement strand
TTCCTCTGGAGTCCAGTGGAGAAAGGGGCTCCCTTAGTGTCCCAAAACCTCTGTTTTTATTTTGGTAAGAAATGTTGGGCTCTTCCCCTTGGTTGGAGCAACTTCCAACGGGATGAAGTAATTTTATCAGTCCCACAGTGGGACTCAATGGGTCATTAGCAGAAAATGACTGGCTGGAGGAAGGATGGGTTGTGAAAAGATAAAGAACAATGCCCCACCTGGTTTCAATGGATGGCCCATGAGCAGAATATCTCCCACAGAGATAAAGATCACTGCCCTCACCCTCAACAGATGGTGATAGAATAGATACCTTTTATCACACTTTGTATTTTAACCCAAGACAGTTGCAGACACCCAGACGTGCGGCTTATAATTGTGAAATTACTTTACTCAAATTAGGGATAGCAGTAAGGGAAAAGAAAATTGTATAAAGCAATTAATTTTTAAATACTAGTCAAAAACAACTAAATTATGTTCAGTAGCCCTTTCTAAATTTGTAAAAACTACATGGAACTGCTAAAGTTATAGCTCTTTATTAACTTATTAGATTTTGTGTCACGAAAATATATTTTTCAGTGCTTAGTTTGACTAATCTTTGTTCTGCATTCAGTTCTGATCTAGCATATGAATTGGGATGTTGATCAAGAGACCTCCAGAGCTCCTTTCCAGACAGCTAGTCTGTGATTTTATGTTACTTTACAGAAATATTCAAAAAGCCTGATGCATTTGTCCAGTTCTCAACATGAATCACAATACTGTGGCCTTAAAAGCTACAAGGCAACAGAATTTAAGATGCAGAGACTACTCTAATACAAACAGTGGACTTTAGATCTTAACAAGAGAAAGTTGAGAGATAGATTTAGTGTCAGTTGTAGAAATAAACTTTGGAAACATACATGTGAGTTTTGTGATAGCTAAATCAATTCTCTCCTTTTTCTACAAATCTGTGATTTAGAAGACCATACCTAAGAATGCACCTGGAGAAAATTAAGCATTACCTGTTCTATATTTGTTCATCTTATTTCATGTCAAGACCTCAGTTTATACAGTTTTCCTGGGATATGCAAAAAGGTATTTATGAAGCAAAGAAACTTTCCTCCCTGAGTTCTCTGGCACCTCAAAATTGAAATAATCTTAACTAGTCTAAGCCTGTCCAGTCAATATGATAAACCAATGGCTGATTATTTCAGGAGAAAAATAGCAACATATCACCTGAGATCTTCTTAAATTACTTGTTAGTCTGGTCCCAGTTATTTGTGATATCTTCTAGCTTTGTACAGACAGGTGCTTCTTGAAACCAAAATGGTAGGTTGTTTGAAGTCCTGAATCCAAAATGACACCTTTATTTTAAAAGAAATATCATGAAAATGAGTCAATATTTTCAAGTGGCAGGTAGAAATATGAAAGATTATTTTAATTTTATGAACTAAATATCTGAACTATCAGTTTATTTCTTTCAAGAATGGTACTACAGCTGTTATATACGAGAAGGGGGAGGATTTTTACTGAAGAACCACCCTGTTGTAGATTTCAGCTCCCCAGTGTTTGTTTTCTTTCACCCCTGCCCTACCCTTGCCCTCCTCCCCTCACAAGAAAACACCTACAATTTAATTTTTTTAAATCTGTTACTGAGTGTTACAATGATTTTATAAACTATTCCCTAAGTAATATAAACCTGGAATAGCAGCAGGAATACTTTGAAAAAACTGAGACATAAAAGACTGCTTCTAGTCCTAGATGTCAACGTGCAACCAGTTTTATCTCCTGCCATGTACAACTTCATAAATTACATTTCTAAAGGCTCCGTTATAATTTATAAAATTTCAAAAATAGTCAGCAACTGAGGAGATATATTATGCAACTTACGCTGTTTACGCTGAGGTGTTTTTCTTTTTTATGAGTGCTTAGTGTCAAAGATGTGCTCTGTACTCTCTCTTGAAATGTAAAAACAGTGAAAGGAAAAGGATGATCTCTTACATTGATCTAGTCAAGAATTTCAGTTGCTCAATATTTTTGTCCAAAATACTATTTTTTTTACATGTTTTTGGTTATGGGAGTTGAGTTTTTTGCTTTATATTTTCTTATCAGGTTGATACTAAAATATTAAGTCTGAAGGAGGGTAGTAGTGGAAGACTTTGACCACAACTGTGAAAAATGAGCAGTGTCAACCTGGTAAGTTTATCTTTTTGTTGTTTTATTGATGATGGTTTTCCTATTGATTTCCCATTTCCCATTTCTCATTTATGTTTGTAGCAAAATCTCAGTTACTGTTGGTTTTATTCGTGATATAATATTTCTGTTAATGTCTTAAATTTTGCTTTAAACAAAAGACAAGTGCTCAGTAGCTCATTAACTCTTTCAGATGCAACTTTGTCATGGATCTATGTAGTAGTTTCAGTTCCAGCCAGACTAATTAGCACATAAAATTATTTTTTTAATCCTTGAAGTGTATATCCCATACTTCCATATTTTTCCCACCCTTGTGAGGTCTGTATTTTTCAATTTGAGAAAAACTATTAACTGAAGGGTCTGGGTTCAAAATGTTATTTTTCTGGTTTATTTATTTAATTAATGACATGATTTAAGAATGCACTTCAAATCATCAGTCCCTCCTCACCCTACCACTCTTATGGGAGACAAAAGACAAAGCTCATGGGTTGAGATATAAATAATTTACTGGAAACTGCAATGAAATAAGAAAAATATCAAACGCAAAAATATGAAAAACTAAAGTGCATGAAAGAGGATGATTTACATGGAAAAATGCTCACAAAGCCTGGGACAATAAGAAACAATGGCAGATAGACCCTCCATGCTTCCATGCTTTTTTCCCTGACTGCAAGTTTTCCTTCTCAGAGACAAGAACCCCTTACTTCTGCCACCAAGCATGACTTAAGGTGATTTCCGAATAACAACATAGATATGCCCACATAGTTCGAGGCTTTGCTCACTCATGGCTACTCTGAAAAACCAAAGAAACTGGACAAGTAATTAAAATAAAACAAACAAAAAAAAACTTTTCTAGAGTTTCAAATTGTAATTTTAAAGCAGTTATTTATTCCAGACTTATTCAAACAAATGTTTGCTTCAGGTAAGTTTTCCTTTTATGAAAATTTTTTCAGTGAATTTTATTTCTTCCCTAGAAGAAAGTCAGTGCAATTAAAGCAATGCTATCTTTTTCTGGAGGATGAGTAGTTTTAAATGTTTAAGGATAATAGTATCTAACTCCCCAGTGTGAATGGAACAAACCCTTCTAGTTTCTTTACAGACACACAGTCTTTGGCTAATGGTGTGCTGGGAAGTGCTGGGAAATGGAAAGACCGTTTTAGAAATTCAGAAATAATTGCAGCACTTAAAAGAATAACATATTCAAGTTTACAATCTGAAAATATGAAAAAATGGTGATATCACATATCTGACACAATATAAGTCCATATATATAAATGCATTAAATGTATCACCATAAATACCTAATGAGTTGCAGATTCCTGTCAAGATTGGTCTTGTATGATCTCTAATTTCATATATATGTGTAAATGTAGTCACTTATGTATGTTTCTATCTAGCTGGCTAGCTATCTCTATCCACCTATCTTCTGTGGATGATCTATAACTTTTATTTAAAGGAAATACAGTAATTTCTGTGTTTGACTACCAGTGCCGACAACTAATCAGTAGTGCTTCACCACTGCACTGACTTTGACAGCATAACACATAATAGTGACAAAGCCATAAACCCCTCTGTTGTGATTTAGGAGAGGTGTTTCCCAATTTAATGTTCCCACTGAAACACCCAAGGTCACACCCTGCTTGCAAACTCCTCCTTCCCTCCTGGCTATGGCAGGAGAGGAGAAGGGAGGCACTGAAAGGTAAAGATCCTGTACTGAGAAAAAAACAATTAACTAGACACAGCAATTAAATAAGAAGAGCAAAACAGCAATAGTAATACTGATAACAGAGTGTGCAAGACAGTGTAAGAGTATGCAAATGATTCACAGGCCATTTCTCATCATGCGGATACCAGAGTCACTCAACTTCACACTCTGGCAAAATCCTCCATCCCTGCTGCACAGAGTGTGACATGGTATGGAATAGCCCCACAGTGCAGACTGTGCTCCTCCTGGATGCTGCAAAGATTAACCCTGTCCTGGCCAGAACCTGAGCATTTCTACCCCTTATTCTATATCATGGACATCGGACATCATGCCCAGGTCCTACACCTTCAAACTATATACATACATACACATATTTTCATATATATATATATGTTTATATATATATTTATATGTATGTTTGTATACAAACAAAGGCACAGGCATGATTCCCATGTCAATAGCTCTCCTTCCAAAATGTCTTTTAAGTTAATTTAGTCTGTAAAGCATGTTTTTCACATCTTTTTCTATTCTGACTGTCCCAAGGGGTACTGCACAAACAATCTCCTATTCAGTTTGTTCAAAATTTTGTTGTTACTCAGGTTCCCACTGGAAATCATTCTTCTTTTTAGTCATTTGATACAGAGCATTTGCAATCTGACTCTACTCTGGAATATAGAGACTCTACTCTGGAATATATTCAAAACCCACAGTTCTAAAGAAATCTTGTGTTTCCTTTTGCTGGTTGGTGAGGATGCAACTGCTATTTTGTTGAAAAATCCATCAGAATCTAGCAATGTTGAACTTGCCATTTTTCTCCTAAATGATTAATTTCTTGGCCAGGTTCCTTGATCTTCTTAAAAATCTCTCTAACTCCAAACATGGTGTAGACTACAGTGAGGAGACATGACAAACATAACAGCATGCTTTCTTTAACATCTAAAAGAAATTCAAAATTCTGAAAAGCTCTCATAACAAGACTGAAGGAGAAAAAGGGGGTGAAAATCTGAAGAAAATTATCCTCGACCGTTCTCCCTACAGACTGTGTACAATTATTTTGAATTCTCAGAGGTAATACCTGAGGTAAAGACAGGAGTGCAGCACTGAATACATATCCCAAATTACCCTCATTATCCTTGATGTTATCTTGTTGATACCAAACAGTGCAACAATAAAGGAATCCTCATCGTTCTTGCTGCTCTGAAAAAGAGAATCAGGGAGAATACATAGTGCTCATATGGGAGAATAATATAGTGTCAAGCACCACAACTATGTGAATAGACAAAGCAACATTGTGACTGATGGCTCTGTACCCAATAAAACAAATATGTATATCAAATTTTTTTCCAGTCCACTCTGGGCAGATCTGTTGTTATGTCAACTCTTCAAGCCTCACATTGGGTGCTGGAGAAGGCTATTGTGGTTTAAGAATTAGAAAATGAGCAGTAAGAACACCAACATTTGTAGCAGTGTAAGATAGGTGAATGATTCATATGATATTGCTATCCGTGTGGAACCAACCCAGCACTACCTGTCTGCACATGTTGCACACCCCTGCCAAACTAGACATGGATCCAGGCTCCTTCTTATACCTTGCACATGATATGAGATGGTACTGAGGAACCGGATCACTTAAATTTCCTCCAGAACACTTGGGACATTCATGATTTAACATCACCACCTCTTACTCATTTTTCGGGTAGCACAAAAACACATTGTTTCTTAAAGATGCTTAAAATGCATTTTAATGCACTTGAAATGTAGAAGTTGTTCAGTCCTCCTTGAAAATTCTTTCCATGCAGAAAGTGAAAATACATCTATAGGATATTTTTGGAGGAGGAAAAGCTTGTAATTCCATTATGCAGAACAGATAATTTTGTATAAACTTACCTGCATGCCTCGCTTTAGGTATGTCAGGGATGTATGTACGTTATAGAATTACAGTAATTTCACAACTATAAGGCATACCAGATTATAAGGCACACTTCTGGGTGTTGGCAAATTTCTGAACTTTGCCCATATATAAGGCGCGCTGGACTATAAGGCACACTTTTTTTTTTTCAGTGAGGATCCACACACAATAAAGCAACAAATGAGTAATGAAATTGCACAGTTGTGGGGTTTACTGGTAGGTGCTCAATTTGCAAACATTTTTCACAGATAGGCATAGCATTTAAATGCAGCCCCAGGCACCCTCCCCGTGCAGCGGGCTCCAGGACTCCTGCCCGCCCCTGGCGCCAGCTGGTGCAGCTCTCACAGCTGGCATGGCTCTTGTGGTTCTCACGGCTGGTGCAGCTCTCGCAGCTCACAGCTCGGCTCTTGGCTCCCACTTCCGAGCTGGCAAATTTCTGAACTTTTTCCATATATAAGGTGCACCGGATTATAAGGCGTACTTCCAGGTTTCGATCAAAAATTTAGTCAAAAAGGTGCACCTTATAGTCGTGAAATTACTGTATTTTCAATATTGTAGCTTGCTTTGATTACCATTAGGTATAAGAAGATGGTTGGTTGGTTGGTTGGTTGGTTGGTTGGTTGATTGGTTGGTTGGTTGGTTTGTTTTTCAGTTTCTACTTGACTGTTTTTCATCCATGACGGGGATTAGGTACTGAAAACTATTTCTTAGAGCAATTATGAGATATCTGTCCTTGAAGGTGTTCAAAAATAAACTGGGCATGGTCCTCAGCATCTTGACCTAAATAGTCCTGTTTTAAGAAGTGAGTGGGACTAGATGACCTCCAAAGTGTACCTCCTTTCAAAATCATTCTGTAGATTTGCAGATTTGTGATTCTATGGTTATTTCTAAGTTATTTCCAAGAAGAAGGAGGAAAGTCTTATCAGTGTTTTTTTCTTAATTTCACTAACTACTTCAAGGAATTAGTTATGAAATTTAAATTAAACTGGCATGAAATGTCAGTATGTTCAGCTTAAAGGAATTATCAAAGGACTTCAGCTGTGAGAAAAAGTACTTCAGCTTTGATAATATCACATGCTCTTAGCTACAAAGATGTTTTGCATGTGTTGTTAAAATGGGAGAAATTGGTAAACAACTGGAAATGTAACAAGATTTTGCATATAACTATTTGAAAATCTGTTAATGCACTTTCCTTTGGGAAATTAGAAGTTCAACTGCAAAAATCTGAGATTCCCTATAATTTTTGTTTTAGTCTAACTCGTTGTCATTGTTTCCAAATAATCTTATAGAAACAGACGTGTAACTTTAAAAGTTACTAGTATGGTTATTTTAGTGTACAGCTGTACTTGTATGCTGTTTTACTTAATGAAAGCCAAAAAAAGGCTTTATGGATGCAATTTCTTCATTTTTTAACTGCAGAAGAATAGAGTGCTGTCTTAATGTCATAAGTACAATGATCAACTAATAGTTTACTACAAGTCAAAGGAATTGCATCAGCGATAAAACTGGACAAATACTGTATAAAGGAAGCAGAGAGTAATTTGACTGGAAAACTACTCCACACCAAAAAAGTTATTCATTACTGCAAAAGCACTGATCTTAAAAGTAGCATTGCTAAAAAGTCAAGCAACAGGTCAAAATTATTACTGTCGGCTATTTAAGCCCTTATTTTTAGCTACTTCAAAATGCCATCTAATTCCTGTCACTTTTTTCAATTCCCACCTGTATTAATAACCCTTAACCTTTTCTTTACCTTGATCTTATTTTGGCATTTCTATAACATCTTAATTTAATAAGGAATTAATTTGCAGCTATAACAATGATTTATAGTTCTTGTTTTTTTTTTTTTTTTGCTGTCGATATGTTTTTTAAGCATATTAATTAGAATGACAAAGAAAAGATGATTTGGGAAACTGCACCAGTAAACACTATAATTAAGTGCAGCATACTGATTTGGTTTTTTTGGTTAGTGTTCTGTTGTCATTGCCGTTGTTTTTTGCTATTGTGTAAAAAATTGCTATCAGTTTTTCTAGCAATATTTCAGAAATACTGCAGTATTAAAAACCCTTAAGAGAAATTAGAAGATTTCATCTAAATATTATTATGGTCTTTGACGTACAAAAAATTATATGACATTACTGCAGCAAGGAATATCAAAAAAACAGTATCATCCTTTAATCTTGTCTGTTAATTCCACATTCTTATTTTCAAAAAATAGAACTAATGAAGTTAGGTGTCTTTCTACAGGTGTGGGAACAGTTTCATAAATAGATTTTATACAGGGAAGGTGCTGCCTGCTTGCTGCTCTGACACAATTTGTTAGTTATACCTTGGCTCTCTTGTGTTGTTCTGTTCTGGAAAATATTCCATTTAGTGTAGAGAGTTTTCCCCAAATATTACTGTGATTCTTTTGAGCAATACAGAATTGCACCCTGCCATCAATTGAGGCAAAGTATAAATATGCTTGAAGCAAATGTTACAGGAGCTATCCTTTCTACTTCCCTTAGCTGAAAAGAGTGGGTGAGTCTACTTGACTATGACTGTACTAACTATAAAATATATTTCTTCAAAATCAGGTTTAGAATCACACACCTACATTAGTTTTCAAGATGATCTTCTATTCCCATATTGGTAAACTGAGTGGTGTTTGATAGAACTCTGGAATAAAGATGTCATGTCATGTTCATATCACTGTGTTATTTCAATATAGAAGCTACAAGACGCTTCTGTGAAGTTATTACTTCTTTATATTGAGTTCTAGAAGATTCTTCTGGGCATGCCCAGTTAGTATGGGTTATCAGATTCAATTTGATCAAATAAACTAAGCCATTCTGGGTTAGCAGTTCCCTGTTCTCTTGTTTTATTGAAAATTTCTGGGGCTTTTCCTGTGTTTTCAGATGCATTAAGACTAGAGATGAAGATTCCCCTAATTTCTCGTCTTCTTTATTATTTTGGGTTTCTTTCTTGGTTTTCTTCATGCTCTTTGGCTTTCTCTTGCTGTGTACAAGAGATCTGGGCCAGTGAAAGTGTTATAAAATCATTGTGGAAAGGTTGGGCTTTGATCTGCCCATTTAGTAGAGGTATGAAATGATATTGTTGATATGCTTCACAAACAGTAGGTGTGGGTGGGTGAAAGGGTCATAAATAACAGGAGTTATAGCAAGAGGAAGTAAAACAAGAGACCTGGAAAGAGAATGAAGATTGATAAAATATTACAAAGGTAGAGAGAAAGGGAGAGAGAAAACTCTGAAGTTAAAAAGTGTGTAGTGTATTTTCAATATGTGGTTATGTCTGCAAGGTCACTGACATTTTTCTGTGCATTATCATAAATTGGAACATTTTATAAGCAAACAAATGAAAAATTCTGCTTGTTTAACAGCATTTTTTCATTCCCCTCTCCTTAAAAAATACCCTCAGAACCATGACCACTGTCCAATTTGTGCTGAAGATCTAAGTGTCCTGAACAAGGAATATCAGGAGTATCTGATGTCATAAGAAATGTACAATTCTTTTCCCTTCATAACATTTTTTTTAGTTTTGGGATGTCATGTGGATATTTTGCTACTAAATATTATCCAATTTATTTCTTGACCTCTTTGTTCAGCAGATGCCCGTTTTTAAGTTGGACTTGATGATCCTTTTGGGTCCTTTGCAATTCAGAATATTCTGTAATTTGGTCTGGAGGGAGATTCTGTGATTTTCATAAGATAGGACAATAAACCAGTTCTGCTGGACTTTCATCAAACCATGGAATAGTGGAGGAGGTAATGTCAAACATTAACATTTCAGAAATATAGAGATCATATTTATTTTCTAAACCTCCCTTAGTTTAGTTCATGCATTGTTCTTACACAGTTTTACCATACATTTTGGTTCCATCTTCAGGCATAAGAGGTTAGTAAATTCTCTGAACTCTTCCTGTTGAACTCTCTTTCCTAATAACACCCTAATTAAAGCTCTGTGAAAACAAGTCAGATTCAAGGAAACTCTTTTGTTTGACATTTAAGAATTTCTATGTATTTTGCATGGTTTGTTTTAAACCTTAGATTATACACGTTTCACCATGAAGGACATCCAATCTTCTACTGGTTTCAAGAATTTATAACCCTTTGATTAAGTTCTGGTGAGCATTTTCCTATGATGAAAGCAGGGGGAAAAAAAGGCTCATTAAGAGAACAGAGTATCCCATCTTTAACAATGCTTTTTAGTTCTTGAAATAGCAGAAAACATTATATTATGTGAAATTGCAAAACCTCTTTTCTGTTTTCTGATATTTGTGTTACAAAGTATGCTTTATAATAAGAATGGAAGGGTATAAGATTCACTTTGAGAGGTAGCTATGCAAGGCTGGTAAAGAAAATATGTTCTGTGTTTGGACTTCATACAAGTATAAACATATGTCTTGTATGAGTTCTGGTTTATTATTGTTTAATTTTTACTTTACAATTATTGGTACTGAAAATACACCTCCATAATTTCCTTATGCTTTCCAGACTTTCAAACATTGATAGCAAATAAAAATTTAAATGTATGCCAGCCCGTATAGATTTTATTTAATTGTGGGACAGCGGCTCACTCATGCTAGAAAAAATCGCTTGTCTGAAAAAAATCCTGAGAGATCTTTATATTGTAAAGCATTTTTACATTTGAGACCTCAGATATTTGCTACTTGGTCAATGAACTGAGTCTAAGGATGATTTAATGTTCTTCAAAAAAAGTAGGCTGATCAGTTCATAAATATGTGCTACAACAACTTTCCCAAAAGACTTCTCCCTATCTGGAAGAAATCCTGAAAGACACTGCACAAAATTGGTAATTATGATCCTCTTTGTAATCTATAAATTATTCTTGTTGAAATTTGCTTCATTGTACCTTACCTAGATAGTTAAGAAATGCTTAGCTATCAAAGAAAATTCTTAGCTGTGTTATGTTATGAATCAAAATTCACACTTTTAGCAACTTCTCCTAGAGTAAAATAAATCAAAATGTAGTAGTAAAAAGAAAAACAAAGCTCTAATACCAAAAGTGTACACAATGTTGATTTTTTTTTTTATTTTAACTGTCAGAAAAGGTTTTTATTTTCATCACTGGTGAATAAATTAGCTCTTGAGATGGCAAGATGGCGATATTGAAAGCAGCTGCTGACAAGAGTGAGTTTTCGCTTCTTAATTTACTGTGATTAATTTATCAGTAAGTTAAGCTTATTCAGTAGTCCTATATGTTAAAACATTTTAATTGAAGTAACTTTTCAATTTGCTACTTTATGACTTTGTGCTAGAGCTGATTTTTTCTTTGTAGAGGAGACATGAACCACTTCTCACCTTATAATATATTAATAGAGAGAAAAAGAAAATATTAAAATCTTTATGACAAACAACTAATCTCATTATTAATGGCTAAAGTTACTTCATAAACCAATGTCTTCTAATGATATTACATGAAAAAGCCCAAGCTAAATGTAACCAAAGAAGAAAATGGGAAAAAAAATGACAATGCATGCAGCAGGATAGAGAAGAGATGTGGCTTTGATGAAGCTGTCTCAAATTCTAAATTGGCTTAATGAAAAATTTCTGTGAGTTTTTTTTATTTGTTTGTTTTATGAGATGCAAGAAGTAGCATTTTTTTCTTTTTCTTTTTCTTTTTTTTTCTGTTATGATATATAACAGAAAAAATATTCTAGCATCTCTGGAAATACTTTCTGTAGCACAAATATATTTCTCCTGGTCCTTACCCACTCTTCTAAAAAACACCCATAGTGCTTTTTTTTTTTTTTTATCAGAATGACCTCATGCCATTTTACTGCAAGGATTAAAGAAAAAGAAGACAGACATGTTGGCAATCCATATGGAATAGCCAGCATGAAAATCCTTGAATTAGAGAGCTGCTGTGTAAATGGCAACAAGAGTGAATGATGAGGAGAGAGAACTCATGAAGGTGTGGAGCCCACATATCTATGTGCCCAGGACAATCCTGCAAGAAGGGAAAGGGAATATACAGATATCCCTTCACTTATTGGGGTAAAGGACTTAGATCACAGGACACTTCTTGATTAAATAAATTGTGTCTTCTACAAGGCCAGTCTGAGAAGATGCAGGTAGATGTGAAAACTGTTTCCAGCAAATTTCAGGAACCTGAAGTCTCTTAGAGATCATACAATAATTGATTTAGAACCATTACCCTTTATCCTGTCACAAGAGGTCATGCTAGGAGTTTTGTCCCATTTTTCTTACAAGCCCCCTTTATGTATTGAAAGGCCACAGTTAAATCTTCATGGAATCTTCTCCTGACTAAATAACTTCAGTCTTTCTTTGTAGGAGAGGTGTTCCATCCTTGTGCTATTTTAAATATTTCCAACTAACTGTAGTCAGGCTCCAGATTGCTAGTTCTTCTTTTACCTCTTGTTTCACTTTTTCTTATCCCCTAATTTCCCTCCCTACCTCTGTGGGTCTATATTGAAAAAATTGTGCTTGACTCCTGTTGCTTCTTTTTAAGGGACATCCCAGAACACTCTAAGTTGCATTTTTGCATTCACTAGGGCTTTTTTAATAAATCTAGTGCACTGCCTTGCCAGAAGCTCTTTTCTTTCTAATGGAGCATATCATAATCAAAATTACAAATCTGCCTCACCTAAAAGTAAAAGAATAAATTTGATTAATACAGGACTGGGCTGGTAATGTGTGTAATAATTATGGCTAATGTGTCACAAGAGGCAATAAATACGGATAGTAAGACATACAACAGACATTTTCAGGAATGTGAAAGCCACAGAATATACTCCTTCTATCTCTTCTAGTTTGCTTCAGTATGTAAATTTATCCTTTTAAGTCTATGCAGCTGTTGTCAAATTAAAAATTTATCTGCAGCTTATCAAGATACAGTAGAATTTCCCAGCAGTAAACTTTGCAGAGAGGAAACAAATAAAAATAATAACATCAGAATATTCACTGAAAATAATACATCAATCCTCATGGAACTGCAGATGTCTAAAGGATATGCAAGCATACCTTCATTCATGGATGCAAGCATTTTTCCTTTGTAAAGGACCAGCTGCTCTCTAGGGTGGTGATGTGCCTTTAGAAACTGATCAGAGTCCACTTCTCTCCTCACTGATTTCCCACATAGTGAGAAAAGTGTCAAACAAAGAAAGGGGGATTTCTTCTCGTCATGCATTATTATGAACTTCAAATCCTAAGTTAGAATTGTATCTGAAGTAAATGGGTGAAATCCTTTGAGACTTTTCCACCAGCATGTAATTTCATTAGAATTCATTAAGTCACTGTAGAGAAAAAGAATGGGGGGAAAGCAATCCCAGGGAGGGTTGTTCCTTTCAGCTTTCGTTTTTCTCTTTTGAATTACATACTAGCAATTTTTTTTGAAGATTTTCTGTCTTGTTTTTCATGATGGTTTGCATTGCCATCTCCAGTAAGGCAATATGGCTGGGTCTAAAATTTCCATCAACATATTCTCAAGTTCTGAGCAGATGTAAGTGTAGCTTTGTATCTTATCTCCATACAGTACTGAATGTGTTTTATTTCTGTTAAAAATTATGTAACTTGGAAGGAGTTTCACATATTAAATTTTGGTACAGTATCAAAATTAAATCCTCTGGATCTTGGCATGTTAAAACACTAACATTTAGCTGTAAAATTCAGGAGCTTGATTATTTCAGAGTTTTGGAGTGTGTGTTTTTTTTTTTTTTTTCTTCTTCTTCTTATTGCATTGCTGTTATGCTCACACAGTGTTGAAATTTGAAGAAGCTCTGTGTTACCTCAACATCAATATTTTCTTTGTTCTATTGTTCTATTTTTTGCTCGTGTGTTGAATTTTAATTCCCCTGGAACCCTAGACTGCTCACTGAGTCACAATACTAATAGTGATTAACACTTGGACTGCATCATATGTAAGTAGCTCAAACCTTCTGTAACACTCCATCTTCTAGAAAGAGGAAAATTTGGAAATAAGTAGTCAGTGAGTCTTCTGACCAACTTTTTTGGCTTCAGACTCAAAGGAATTTTTCATGTTCTACCATAAATTATTTTTTTGAATGGTGTGTTAATTGAAATTCAGGATGTTAAGGGGCAAGCGACTAGATTTAACAAGACTGCAAGGTACTAATTCCTCTGTATTTTTGTTTAACTTCCATGAATTTCTTATCAAAGTACAGCAAGTTACCTGACAGAGTTAAAAAGCTTACCGAGGAAAAAGAGTGAATTTGATTGTCTATTTGGCTTAGGAAGAAATTTTAGTTTGGCAAATACTTTACTCAATTCTCATACACTTCAGCATGCCTCTTCCTTAAATCAAAGTCATATTTTTTATCATGGAATGTAAGAGCTCCAGAAAATGTTGCTTCATTCATGGAGTCAAGAAATGAAATTGTGCAAATTTCTGCAATGGAGCATCTAGAGACAGACATAGATTTTGTTTTATCATTCTGCAAATATTGGACTATCCATGATTAACATGTTTACTTTTTGGAACTATGAACCTTTAAGAAATATCTATTTAGAAGCTACCTGTTCCTCTTATTCCTTCAGGAAGTATAAAGGCTCTGATGTGCATCTAGCATGAACCATCATGATGTTTGACTTAATCAGTATTCTAGAACTGATTAAAAGTTACTAGATATTGGCAGAAGGTAACAGACTGATGCTGTAAAATTTAAGTCAGGTGGAAGATATGACAGCTTTTTCCTTCTTCCTCCCTAATGAAAAATTGAATATTTTTCACAAAAATATTTTAAGGTATTATTTTTAATCAGAAAGCCATTTCAGGGATCATTTTCTGATTAGCACTATCTATAATATCATCTTACATGAGAAGATAGTAGTTAGACACCCTTGTCTTTTATTTTTATGTAGGTGATATCTATAGAGACTATCCCCTCTTCTGAAAGTACAGGAAGTTTATTGCCTTTAACATCCCAAATTGTACAAAATCGAGTGTGAAGTCCAGGCACAGTGTCTGCCACGTGTGGAAATTTATTGCAAAACAGGAAGAATATTTTGACAAAGTTCTCTATGCCTCTGCTGATTTAATATTTTCAGTGTGCCTCAGAGAATCACAATAAAATATAGAAATATTTTGTCATTGCCATGTAAGATTTGAAGTGAGAGACTACGGAGAATGGCATTTGTTATTAATTACAGGTCTAGGTCTCCATTGGCATTCTCAACAGCTTATTTTTCAGCCTTTATGGAGGATAGCAATTAACTTTTCAAATAGGGCCACTCATAAGGATCCCAAGATCTAAAATTAGACCTCTAAGTTAAAAAAGCTTGTCTGAAAACCTGACTTTCTTTTGCTGCTACTAATGTTAATAATAAACCTCAGGGCCTTAAGATCTCGTCTCATTTACACTTTCTCTTCTCCTCTGTGGATAGTTTGTTCTGGATTAATCCTCTAGCATATCAAGGCTATATCTGCTGCATTCTTTTCCTATAACAGGCTGCTGTGCCACTTCAGCAATTGCCAGATACAGCTAGGCAGCAGCATTTAAAATGCTGTGTGTGGAAGAAAAGCCACCTGACAATGTCTATTGTTACACCTTTATGGCTAAAGTTGTTTTGGAATTAGAGACATATTTCTTGGAGAAGTTGCTTCTTTATGTTACTTTAGTTTGTGTTGGGGATTTTCTTGCGTTGTTTTTAGCATTTGATTAATACTGTTATCATATGCTGCCCTAATGAAATTTCTGTAGGAAATGAGGACAGTAACCTAAGACAAATGTATCTGAGAATTGTTTTATTTTTTGTCTATGATACAGGTAACAGTACAGTAATTTCACAACAATGAGGTGCACCCTTTTGACTAAAATTTTACCCCGAACCTGGAAGCGCACCTTATAGTCCAATGTGCCTTACATAATGGACAAAGTTGCGAAATTTGCCAACCTGGAAGTGTGAGCTGCAATGGGGAATGGGGGGGAGGGGTAGTGCCATGGGAGTGCCAAGTCATGAAGGGGGACGGGAGTGGGCGGCCATGGCTGGCAGGAGCCACACGAAGAGGGAGGGAGCTGCTGCCGGCCCCAGCCTGGGTGCAGGGGGAAGAAGGAGATGCAGGTGGCCTGGCCTAGCCGCAGGGGGAAGGAACCGCAGGCAGCAGCAGCCCGGGTGCAGCTGGATGGGGCTGCCAGCAGCCGTGGCACCTGAGGCACAAGCCGAGCTGTGCCAGCCAGCGCCGGGCAAGAGTGCGGCTGTGGGCAGGGAAAGCCGGGATCCGTGCCACGCGGTGGTAGCCAGGAACTGTGAGCCGTGCCAGCCGGTGCCGGGGGTGGGCGGGAGTGCCAGGACCTGTGGCATGGGGAAGGCACCTGGAGCTGCTTTTAAAGGCTACGCAAATCTGTGAAAAATGCTTGCAAATCGAACACCTGCCAGTAATTCGTTACTTTGTTGCACGCATCACAGCTCCTCGCTTCAAAAAAAGGTGTGAGCCGTGAGCCGAGCCGCAAGGGTGGGGTGGGAGCGTCCAGCCCCTGGCCAGCAGGAGCCACACAGGGAGAGAGGGAGCAGGCAGCACCGCACTGCCCCAAGCCACAGACGGTCGCCTGAGCCGCAGGCGGCCCCAAGCCACCCTGAACTGCAGCAACCCTGAGGTGTGAGCCACGGCCTCCCCAAACTGTGGCAGCCACGAGCCGCGACTGCCCTGAGACCTGCCTCACCAGCCAGGGGTGGGTGGGAGTGCCGGGCCCCGTGCATGGGGAGGAGGCATGGGGCTGCGTTTAAAGGCTACACCAATCTGTGGAAAAGGTTTACAAATTGAGCACCTGCCAGTAAACTCCACAATCACAGGATTCTGTTACTAATTAGTTACTTTGTTGTGCGCAGCTCAGATCTTCGCTTAAAAAAAAAAAAAAAAAAAAATGCACCTTATTGTCCAGTGCTCCTTATATAATATACAATGTTGCAAAATGTCCCGACCCCCTGAGGTGCACCTTATAGTCCAGTGCACCTTATAGTCATGAAATTACTGTAAATGTAGTGAAAATTATGATAGGCTCAAGTTCTGAAAGGGCTTAAACTCTTCTTCATTACTTCTAAACCTGTAACTCCAATAGATTATAGTTTATGTGAGTTCATTTATTGTGTATGGATTTGGGTAATCATGGAATCAATCATAGTTAGTCTAAGATGGAATAGTTTAAAGGTGCCACACTTGAGCAATGACGGCATAAGATGCAATACATAGGTTTCTAAATTTACAAGTTCCCTTTTCTTAACATAAACAGAAGTGTGGGATTAAGATAGAAATATGACATATGAAAAGTATTGAATACCTTGAAAAAATGCTGATTTTTTCTAAGAATAAATATTTTTTACTCTTTTTCTCTGTTATAAATAAAAAAATAAAAAAAGAAATTAGCACAGTCATTAGGATTGCCACATAATGAATTTGAATTATTTGTGATGCATTTTTTTTTTTTAGTTTTAAGAGAATATTCAGGGACTATGCATTTTTCTCCAAGCAAAGCTCTTTAACTAGGTTCTTCACAGTTTAGACAACATGTCATTGAGAATATGGGTGAACAGGCTTTATTTTGAGAAGAATCAGGTTTTATGTTCAATTAAGTCTTCTGAAATTGAATAGCTGCTGAAGATGGTTTTTAAAATCATCCTCCACTTTCCTTTTTTCCAAGCTTGAATTAGATGTGTTTAGCTGGGTACACTGCAGAGGTTAGGTGGATTGCAAGATACCCCCTCACAGTCTGGTCGCTTACTGCTGCACAGCTCTTCTTTCAGATGTCTCTGTTTATAGCACCCTAGCAGTGTTCCCCATAGGGATTTTTTCTGCCTCTCAAGTGTCAAAAGTATCCAAAGGGAAAAAAAAAAAAAATTCTTGAGAATTACCTTGTTCAGGTTATGTTCAGCTCTTGCAAAAGTATGGCATTTTCTTGTGCTTCTTCACCAAAAATTTGAGATCATCATTAATTTGGTATTAAATTCTGGTAGATATCAACTACCCTGATTGAGACATTAACATCCATTTTCCCAAGTGATCACTGAAGTCAGATGGATCATCTATACATCTGAATTTTAGTATTTTGAAGAACTCCCTGTATTTTTCTCCAGATACAAACACTCTGAGGTATCATTTTTGTCAGTGAATATCTATATGAATTTCAACCTTTCCCATATACAGTAATTTCACAATTATAAGCCACACCATTTTGACTAAAATTTTGGTCCAAACTCGAAGTGCGGCTTATACTAAAGTGCGACTTATATATGGACAAAGAACGAAAAGTTGCTGTTTTCGTTTGGAGGACAAGTGTCTGCTGAGAAAGGCAGGAGCTTCTCTTTGAAATGGAGAATGTAAACACCCTCCCTCCAAATTATTATAATTTTGAAATCAAAGGGCTTTCAGGCAAAGATGTGGGAATTAGGAGTAACAGTTCTTTTCTAGGGAAATTAAAATAGAAATACAGTACTACGAAGAAACAAACCCCAAAGCCTGACAAAGTCAGAGTACAACCTGACACCCCGTCAGGCAGGGTGTTGGTAACAGTTTGATTAAATGGTGGTTGCAGTCCTCTTGCAGTGACAGATGTGATTCAGTTGGAGCAGTGCTCCTGTAGAAGGTGCAGTTTCCC